>JAPMUY010002154.1:32500-75000 GCA_026901105.3 Galaxias olidus | reverse complement strand
CTCTTTTTAATTGAATTTGGTGGAGTGAAGAGGACGGAGAATGGGATTCCAGGGACTTTGTGTGGGACGAGGGGACAGATTGGAGCTAGTCTGGTGTGCGGACCAAGCCCCCAACTTAATGAGCAACTAAAAAAAGAACCGGAGAGGCAAAGCCGGCTGTGACATTGGTTGTCAAAAGCCTCGTCTGCCATCCCGCTCCTCGGCTCCAAAGAACACGGAGCGCGTCCAGGGCGCTGCTCGACGGGAGCGTCTCGCCACAACGTCACAGAGCACAACCTAAGACCTGGAGACGCAGAGCGGACGTATGCTGTGATGGATCCTTATGGACGGGCCGCACGGTCCCCGCAGTCCTCCAGGAGAGCGGCTCTGACTCTGCCCTCTGTCAAAGCCAGCTCCGCGGACGCTCCCCACCCGTCTGGGATCTCTTTCAGGGTGCGACCCCGGTGCTAATGGCCCTAATAGGACCTCTGGGCCGCCGCGCTGTGACCTGGGATGTGCTAATTGCCGTTTGCCTCGGCCAGTCTCCATGGCCTCTGCGCCCCCAGCCCTGCACAGCCAGCCCGGCCACAAATGAGCGTGCCACTGTTTGCCCATTCCAGCCTCAGCTCCATCAGATTAGATGAGTGAGCCCCCACAGCTCTCCCTGAAGCTCTGCTTGAGAGCTGACAGCCCCGATACATCTGCCGAGGCTATGCTAATTGAGACGGGGATGGGTGGGTGGGGGGCGGCAGGGATGGGTTGGTGGGGGGCGGCGGGGGGAACGCGAGGCGAGGAGGTGTGTGAGTGTGTGCGTACTCCTGTGTGTGTCTGTGGGCTTGCGCAGGATTTTGCGCGAGTGTGTCTGCGTGTGCAGGATTTGGTGTGAGTGTGTGTGCGTGCATGTGCAGGATTTTGCGTGAGTGTGTGTGCTGGATTTTGCGTGAGTGTGTGTGCGTGCGTGTGTAGGATTTAGCGTGAGTGTGTGTGTGTGAGTGTGTCTGTGTGTGACTCGGGGGGGGATCATTCTCTCTTCCCCATTGTTGTGCTCTACCTGTCATTGATGAGGAGCCAAGGAGAAGCCCAGGCTTGAGGCTGTCACTGGGCCCCACCAAATCTGTCTCCCTCGTTCTATCACCCCCCCCCCCCCCCATCCTCCTTTCTCTCTCTCTCCTTATTTATCCTCCCCCGGCTCCCTCTCCCTCTCTCTCCCTCTCTCTCCCTCTCTCTCCAGCGTGTGTGTGATGTGGATGCAGAGTGTGAGTTGGAGTCCGTGAGCGTGCTTACTTGTCTCGTGTGTGTGCTGTTTGGAATCGCTGGTTGCTCAGTTTCCCACGGCGACCGGCTCCTCCGTAGGAATAGCGCCTTTCCCTCTCCGCTGCTCCCGGCTCTGGAACGCCGCTGAGACCAACGCTCTCTCTCTCTCCCGGACAGACAGGCCAATCGCCAGCCACCTTCCGCTCTCCCCCTCCATCTCTCTCTCTCTCTCTCTCTCTTTCTCACTCGCACGCGCTCGCTTGCTTTCTCTCTCTCTTGCTCACTCACTTGCTCGCACACCCTCGCTCTCTCTCCCTAGCGCTCTCTCTCCCCCTCTCTCTCTGGCATTCATTCCTTTGCTTTCTACCGCTGTCTGTAGCCAAGTCGGAGTCCCCTCCTCCTTCTCCACAGCGTTGGTAGGCTGAAGAGGAAGACCCCCTCCTTGCCCAGCCCCTGGACAAGACGCTGAGAGGATGAAACTCTGACTCGCCGCGCGACCACAAGGAGACCACAGCACCATCGTGAGTACAGCAGTCCTTTCAGCTCTCCGTCACATACGCTGCCTTCTGTTACCTACTCTGTCTATCGCTCTCTGTCACACACACACGCACACGCACACGCACACGCACACGCACACACACGCAAACAGTCACACAGGAGTGCCAATGTTGTTGTCCAGCTGATGTACTGTACACACACACACACACACACACACACACAGTAGTGCTGTGCAGTATGCATACACATGGAAACACATAGACTCATTCTTATCCCAAAATGTGCTGTGACTTCTATCGCTCTCTGACAGATCTCTGCTCCTTGGTTTAAGTTGGAAATGCGTCTCATAGTTTCATCAGTGTCGGTGTTGATGTTTTGCCTCTGCTGATGCATCCCTAATATACAGTATCTGTTTAAAATCTCCTGCTCTCTGTCCCCTGAGCGGAGTGCAGAGTGCTAGACATTGTGCCGGTGTCTGTCTAATGTGTTTGGGTGTAAATGACATTAAAAACTCACCAGCTTGTGTGCAAGGTCAGTGGACATTGTTCAACACGCACCCCCATGTGTTGGAAGGATTGTTCTCTGTCCTGGAATGGGGCTGTGTTTTATTGCCAATAAAGGCATGCTGGAAAAACCTTACCCCCCGCACCCCTCCCCCCTTATCTCCCATCTTAAACGTATAAGCTGCTCTAAGACAACAGCTGCCTGGGGCTGTGGGAGGAGGGAGAAAAAGGCTGTACTTTCTTCTGAGGGCTGAGGAATCTCCAGCCATCCCTCTGCTTATTGTTTAGTGTGCAGCCAGAGGGACGCGGGACCCCCGCGCGTGCAGATCTGTTCCCAATGCGGCCGCACTATTTTTTGATTATGCTCCCGGTTCATCCCTGGCCGAGACGGCGATTTCCTATTTCCTTCTCCCATTTCGGAGCGCGGCGGTGATGGCAGCTCACACGCGGGGAAGTGCAGACATTGGATCTGTTCTGAGGACACAGATTGCATTTCCCCTGGAGAATGCTACCCTCCCCGTGTGCGCACACACACACACACACACACACACACACACACACACACACACACCCCTCTCAGCTCCCTGGCCGTATTAAAGACACTGGAGGGGACGCTCTGCTCTGTCATCAGGCTCCCGAGGTAATGCTGGAGACCAGACGTGGTGTTTACCGCCACGCTCTCATTTAAAGAGCTCCCATTGGCCCTAATGCCACAGTGGCATCACGCCGCCTCGCCGTACCGCGCCCATTACGTGTGGTTAGGCTAGGCCCGGCTCTGGCGCCTCCACTCCACTGGAGAGCCCGCCCGCTGAATATGGGAGAGGAGCATTAGATTTGCCCCGTGGTCATGACGTTTAGTCCTGTTTATATCAGAGTAACATGCTGTTCTAATGGAGAACAAAGCTGACCTGGCTGTGTGGGGCACACACACAGGGAGGCTCAGTCTGACTCCAGGCGTTACATGTTTTACTGTCTTACATGGTAAAGTCACAGGTACTGTGTGGAACATCCCCCTTACACCTGGATTGCATTGCAAGCGCCGTAAATCACACTGTTTCTGCAAGACCCCATACAATACTTCATATTTGAGGTTTTGGCATGCTCCTTTTGTGTCATAGTGTAAGTATGCATGTTGCTGCCTGAGACGTCGTGTGTTTGCTGTGTCGCTAGAGGCCGATGCCCAGATCAAAGCATGAATAGAGATCCAAGGCTATAGGGAACAATGTGTCAGCAAAAGGGATTCAAATGAGATAGAAGGCAGAGCTAACCACTAATATTTCTCTTATTATTTTTTTTATTTAATATAGTATTATTTATTATGATTGTCAAAGTCTTGAAAAGCGCTAATATTTAAAAAGTAATATAACAGAGGCGTTCCCTTTTTCAGGGTCTGCTGTATTTCCCTCGGTCCCGGTGTTGTTTCGTGAGCTGGGCGGACACTACACAAAGACCGACCATTTTTTATTGGCCTACATACAGCAACATCGCTTTAATGGCTGCTCAACCAGTTAACTAGACCATCTTCAAAGGTAGCCAATGATATTCAAATGTGACACACAAAAAAATACTCTCCAGAAAAGTAATTCAAGCTTTCCCAATTAATTTAACTTTCATTTTGGAAATGCCTGTAGCGTTCATGCAAAATGCCTTCCATTTTTACACAGGAAGTTGGTTCTGTTCCTGGGCGTTCAAAGGCCTTTCTCCATTTCTACCCTGCCTCATTATTTTCATAGTTTAATGTTTATGGAAACTAAATTGCCTTTTGTGCCGGGAAACATGTTTAGTTGCATACATCTCCATTCTTATAAGGAGACTGTGCCTCCAAAGGAAAGTCCATTATGTATTTCTCAGGCCTAGAGGCAGCACTCTCATAACCTGAGCCGTTATTAAAGCACTTCTCCAGGCAGGTTTAGTTACTGCCGTGCCGTGTTTATTATTATCTGCTCTAGCATCTGCAGCTATCGATTAGATGGCAGGTAACCAGTACCAATTGTCGATACTGCGTACTTACCAGGCCCGGCCGTGACGGTCTCTCTGCTCCCCTCGTAGGCTCAATTACTCTTTATGCATGAGGAGACGGAGGGGAGCTGCATATCAGACAAGGTCAAATGAGCTATGTCAGCTTCCAATCATTTGGCTGAAGTATTCAACCACGGTCGCATGTATATGGAGAGGTATATGTCGGTGTAGATCAGCCAATGTCGATCAGTGTTGCACGGGTAGGAGTTTTTTTTTCTTTTTGAAACATTCAGATGTGCTGATTAAATTATTACTGGTAGATGGGCTGCCTCAGATCCTCCTGGGTGTATATCCATTTATTTTCAGAAAATATCAAGCTGACTTCTGGGTGTTTAATATCCATATACCGGTAATTGCAATACTTGAATTAATAAGCATTGGAATGTAAGATTATGCTGGTTTTCTTATCATCTGACGTCTGTGTGTTTTGTTACCAGGCACAGCTATTGAGACGTTTTATTTTTATTTTTTATAATTCACCGTGATCTTGATCAGTGTAATGTTTTTTATTTTTTATTCAGTACTCTTAACACTGTTCTTTTGCGGTTTGCCTTTGTTGATGCTTTTCAAAAGCTGTGTGCTGGTTTAATTTCACAATACACAGTTAGTGAATCTGTGGGCAGTAAATGCTACTGTGCATATACTGTATATGTTTGTCATGTTAAGCTTCACTAAATGCCAAGCTATCAATGTTGAAGAAAATATGATTTTCATTCCGACAGATTTTTACACTTAAGTATAGAGTTGTATTCTGGATGAGACTTGGCAAGGTAGTTTCTCCTTACAACCTGGGTGACCAGATATGCTAATTAAACAGGCAAAGCGCCGCGGAGGAAAAGAAAGGGAATGAACGTGAGGCTTCATTTGGAGGTTAGGCCCATCAGAGGGGCCGCTGCGAGCCCCCGTCTGGTCCAGGCGATGTGGGTTTGAGCCGGGACACGGAACCAAAAGTCTCCCCGGGCTGGGTCGTAAACATGTTCCGCGCCTCCTCCGTTTACTTCCGTAGTCCATTTCATTAGAGCCTTTATAGGGCCGTGCGTGGGGCTTTGTGAGTCACCCAGCAGACATTTAATCAGTCTGTCCCCCGGCGTTAACCTTCAGAGCTCGGCCTCCCCTTTCTGTGTCACTCTCTCCAGGGTCACACAAAGTAGCATCAAATATTTATGATATTAATAACTGCCTTTAGGAAAGACACAGAGATAAATCTGCTGGGCAAAGCATGCGATTAAGTGGTTCATTCCTGCTAATAAACTGGTGAAGGGCGGCTCTGGAGTTGGAGCGGCACAGACAGCAGCAGCGCTGCTCACCATGGCGATAGATAGCACCACGGAAACAAGGCAGCCCCAGCCCCCCCTATTCATCCCACTCACTACGGACCAGGGAGCCACGCATTTCACCAGCAGGTCCTTTTCATGTGGGATTTGTCTTTTGTTTATGCGTGTGTGTGCGCGCGCATGTGCTCGTACGGGCACGTGTGTGGGCGCAATTGGCCCACAGAGAATTAGTGTGTCTGAGGGAAATTGTTGTAGTGGATGGCTTGAGCATCTCTGGTCCCTGGGGGGTCTCCTGCATTGACAGACTCCAAACACGCACACAAACACACACAAAGAAGGAGGGAGAAAGAGAGATGCAGAGAGAGTGAAAGAGAGAGAGAAAGCTGTTTAGCATTGAAGCCGATTCAGGCAGGGCCCAACATTAATTATCTGTTTTTCAGCCGAGGTCTGGTGACAGTGATTAGAGTGAGGGGGTTTCTGGAGAGTGGCACACACACACACACACACACACACACACACACACAAGGCCTAATGAGGAAAGCTCCCCTCACTACAGAGCGCTCCAGGCGCTTGATCCGCTCTGTGGCTGTGCATGTCTATGTCTGTGTCTGCGTGTGCGTGTGCGTGTGTGTGTGTGACTGCTGCTCCTCCAGGCTGTGGCTGGGAGATAGACACACTGAATATGAGTGGGAAGAGAGGGTTGAGGACAGCTAAGGGGTTTGTGTATTGGGGAGGTGGGGGGGGAGGGGGGGGGGGTGTGAGGCGGGGTGAACTTATATTAGCTGGCATAGGAGTTAAGATCCAGCGAAAGGTCTTTTACATAATCAATGTTTAATTGTGTCCTATTGTGATGATTAATATTGGTTTATTGGTCTGCTTCTCTTTGGCTTTGCACTGGGGAGAGCAGCCGCTCGAACAGCATGAAATACTCTCCGTCTATGGCCAGGCCACATGACCACATCCACCAATCAATATGCCGGGGCGTCTGTTTGGGAAAGGGAGCGAGCTGCTTTCCTCGGGAGAGAATTATAAATGGCTGTGTCCAAACTTTCACAGCTCCATGCCAGAAATGCAGTGCTATGCCGCAGTTATTAGAAATACAGAAAATTTGCTGTTCCTGTTGTTGATCCTAAAACAAAAAGGTCCTGAATCCATTTTGGAGAAAATAATAATGTTTTTTTCAGTTTAGCCAGACTAGTCCATAAAAATAGGATGATGATACAATCTCAGACACTATATGTCACAGAATGTTTCGGCCTAATGCATAGTTCTATCAGCTGGAGATTTGACTGTGTTTAAACGGGACCCCAGTGTGAAGACATTTCCAGCAGCAGTAGATTGCATGGTTGGAAATAGTAGTTTCCATCTGACGCACTGGTCCAGCACATCAGCTCCCCCCAGTATCATCAACGGAATCACAGTTTGTGCAAATGCCAATGTGGCTGTGCACCTAACTGATAGGTGGTGTGTGCACCAGGGTGGCTTTAGGCAAAGGCCTGCCCGTCATTTTCCACACCATTTTGTCCAAAAGTCCATTACGGGGGTCTGTGCAGCCCGTGGTCGTCTCTGAATTGCACTGCACATTTAGTCCGCCCGCTGCCATGGCAAGTCATGGGGCCGTCTGCCACGAGCGTAATGGTATTTCAGCCTCAGTATTAGTTCAGCACTGTTCTCCTCAGCACTTTCTGCTCAATTAAAAACCGTCCATATTTAAATATGGGGGAAATCAGTGTGCGCGGGCCGAATCCGTGTGCATTCAGATATACCCCAGAATGTTAAATGATGAAGTTTGAAATGGAGTTTTGAGGTGGCGCTGGACGCGCCACGCCATGCGAGTTAGCATAAGGGGGAACCATTCATTTGTGGCTGTGCGAAATTTCTCTCTCTCACGTTATTGATGTAGATTAACCTTTAAAAAGGTAAGTAAGTGAAATGTGAAATAATTCATCAAGGGGCAGCCATGTAGGAAATGTGATTTTTTTTCTTCTTTCTGATGGAGAGACTCTGCAGGCCTCGCAGTAGGAACACCACTTTTCCAACTCAATTGGCCGGCAGAGTAAAGAGGACAGGACTGGCTGCACCGGGGCTTTGGTACTTCCGTCCAATTCCTTCTCAGGCCACTCCAGCTTTATTTAGCGGGAGCTGTCATTTCCTATAAATCCCAGGGTGGAGGCGTCCGTCAGAGCGGTCAGGTGTCCTGTATGGAGCACCTGTACAGAGGAGGGGCCCCCAGAGCGGTCAGGTGTCCTGTATGGAGCACCTGTACAGAGGAGGGGCCCCCAGAGCAGTCAGGCCTCCTGTATGGAGCACCTGTACAGAGGAGGGGCCCCCAGAGCAGTCAGGCCTCCTGTATGGAGCACCTGTACAGAGGAGGGGCCCCCAGAGCAGCCAGGCCTCCTTTGTGGCCAGAGCAGTGCCATCAGGAGCGGGCAACAAGTACACACGCTCAAACACAAAGGCACTTGCTACATGCGTGCATATGCTGACACACAAAATGACGCACACAAGCACTTGTCAATCAAACGGTTACTTCACGTGAGCACTTCCTGTTCATCCCTACGACACATATGTTCAGTCTCCAGTGTTAGACTACTTCCTCAAGTGATCATCATCGGGAAGAGCACATCAACACGACCTGTTCCTTGACAAAAACGTTGCAATGTGATCTTTGCCCATCACAGACAAATGAGATGCTTTGAGAAGTTGTGACAGCTGCTTAGTTGAAGCATGTGGATGTTTGAAATTACAGGTTTCTGGTTAACTGACAATAGCCAGGTTTCTGTTTAACATTCCTCTCTTGCTTTGTCACCCACATCAAAATATTTGAGATTTTGTCTGCACTTGTTCCACTGCTCTTGTCAGCCTTGACACTTTAATAAATGTCCATGGCTAAAGGTTTTACTGACACAAGGTCATGGTATCTGTCAATTGTAATTTGACACAGAATAATTGTTTTATTATTATATTTATAAATGCCACATAAAAAATATTTGCGAGGTGGAAAAAATGTGGAAAAGTCTTTTTTTTATCTCATTCAGCTGTCAGCACACATGCTCCATCATCTGCGCTCCAGGAAATTAGAAAGGAGAAACGTTTGACAGCACAATTTCACAAAACACCGCCACGCCATCATTTCATTTTCTCCCAGCCATTTTTTCCATTTATTTATTTAATTATTGTCTTTTGAAAACAAACCGAGCGATAACAGTGGTTCCTTTTTGGGGTAATTTATCCTTGTTGCTCTGTCGCTCTTTACTCTCACCTTCTAAATCCACCCCCTGCGTGCACACAGCAAGCAATTAGCAGTCCTCTCTTTGTCCTCTGGAATGTGGTGAGACAATTGCCTTGACTAGATAAAACCAACCGATTAGCCTCTGAGCGACGACGGTATCGCGCGTTCAAAAGGAGAGGATTAGACGTGGGATATGACAGGAGCTGAAAAGAAGGCCAAGGATCAGCTCCATCTTGCTGCCTTGCTGCTTGATCCTGCCCGCTGTAGGATTGCACTGCCTCTTCCACCTCAGCTGCTAGCCAGCCCATGCCTCTAGTTTACTGAGTGCCGGCTAACCTTCCCCCGGCACTGTGTCCCACCAGAGGACGAGGGCTTTGCCCTTGTTGCCCACAGCCCCGGGGCGCTCCGGACAGTCTTGCGTGACCAAGGCAAGCGAGGGTTGGTCGGTCGTCATGCAGACGCCGTGGTTGTACATCACCAATGTCAGCCGCTGACGGCTGCTTATCTCCCAGCTATCGATTGGAGAAACACTGTGCAGGGGACCAAGGCAGCGCAGCCAATCAATGGGGGCATTTCATTCTCCTTGAACATCTGCCTTTTGATCTTGCCCACTGATTGGTCGGGCTGGCTCTGGTATCGTGTGGGGATGTTTCATTGTGTGTTCTGTGTTCAGGAAAAAAAGGAGTACGCGGAGAGCGATGAACTCTTTGGTGTTGGAAACCCGCTGGGCTTCTCGCTGATGTATACGCCATATGTGCGAGGATCCCGTTGTTACCATTCTTTCTTCCAAGGTTTCAAAATTGGTGTGCTCTAATTTCTCGCTAATCACATTGCACAGATATGAAGATGGAAAGCTATGAACAGTTATATTGTGCCTCAAAGCGGTACACATGTCCTGTTTATAGAAAGGAGATTGCTTGTTGGTGGAGGAAGCTCCTCACTTATTGCGATGGAAAATTCTCCCAGGCAACACTGAAGTTATTGAACTCCATCCCCTCCCTCCCATTCCTCTTTATTACAACTCTGTTCTTCCAAATTCCTCTTCGTAACCAGCTTCTGTATTTCATTTTAAAAATAGTTATGTAACAATGCTATTTTTATCACAGTATTACACTTTCCTATTCTCAATAGATTTAAATGGTAAAGCTCCAGCAAAGAACGTTGTTCACGCAGTACACATTTTCCATTCAAAGCAAATCCTTTCGATATCTACATTCTGAAATATTAAAATGTTTAGAACACAGACGGGCCAAGGATATCATCGGGAGTTGGCAGTTAAAGAAAATGGGGGCCTTTTTACAAATCACTTCCAGATGGAAAATGAACAAAGACTGTTATGACTATTTGTGGGCTGCCGCTATTGCAGCGTTCGCTCTTCGCATAATATCTTCCTCATAGGTCTCCTTAACCTTTGCAGAAGGCTTATTGACTCTGGCTAACCTTGCGGATATCTTGTGGAGGACGGCGATGATGAGCGCGCTCAGAGCAGGAGGAAGGCCCACATGGAGCGCTCCGTCCGCCCCCACCCCACCCCCGCCTCGCTCTACCTCTACCAACGCTCAGCATGACCTTTGCCTTCTGATCTCTGTTACCATGGAGAAGCCCACAACCCACCGAGTACTAGCATGGAATACTTGTGTAGCCGTAGCATCATGTGCCTTTGATATGCTCCCAGTTACCGAATGGACTCCGAGGCTTGGGGAGAGCGAAACAATAGTCAATGAATTTGGAAGAGGAATTGTTCAATGCAAACTAGCTACTGATTTAATCAGGCCCTGACTAGTTGATCAAATCAAAAGTTGTGACAGAATCACGGTTTCCTGATCATTCACACGGTTGTTTTGAAAGACGTGTCTTTTTATTTCACCAGGAAGTAAACAGCTTGTTATAATGATGTGGTCGTCAGGGAATCCATTTGTGGTAGAATCTCAGATGAAAGTCAGGCCTGTGTTTTCCGAATTGTCAAACACATTAGACAAAATCCAAGGTAATCTTCCATTCAGCGACTCAGACGGTTATGTTGATGACACAGCTCCGTCTGATTGGCTGGTGGAGGACCACAGCAGCACGCGGATTTAAACGGGATTGGGAGCGAGGCAGTGTGCACGGGAGCGGCGCGCTGGGTCAAGACAAGACCGGGCTGTCGAGACACAGGAATCCATCGCTCACGCCTCTCACTGTAGCGTTGAAAGGGCACCGGGGCTCTTAAGCAAGCTATTAGCATTTAGATTTGAGACCCTCCCGTCCACAGGGGAGGCACTGGGGTTTGCTTCACACCCCAGACATTTAGATTTGAGACCCTCCCGTCCACAGGGGAGGCACTGGGGTTTACTTCACACCCCAGACATTTAGATTTGAGACCCTCCCGTCCGCAGAGGAAAGCACTGGGGTTTACTTCACACCCCAGACATTTAGATTTGAGACCCTCCCGTCCACAGGGGAAGCACTGGGGTTTACTTCACACCCCGGACTGGGGCCGCGAGTGGGCCCCAAGTGGCAGCTCCATAGCCCTGATCAATCTCTCCATACGCCTCAATGGCTTTGGATGACCTCCTGGTGGAGAGGCACGATTGGCCACAGTGCTGCTGCTCCGATCAATAGCAGATGGTATCGTGGGTGCATTGACGACAGAGTGCTTTTAATGGAGGTCAGGCCATGGATTATCCAATTTCTTTTAATTTATAAAATGCAGTCGGACAAAATTCTAATCAAGCTACACTGGTATCAGATAACCCGGCCTCTCTCTTTCTCACTCTATCTTCCTTCTGCTCAATATTTTTTTCATTTTCTCGCTCTCCCCTCCTTTTCTCTCTCTCTCCCCTTTTCTCCCTAGTGCTCTCTTTTCTATCCCTCCCCGTTCCTGTTCGTTTGTATTCATCCGGGTTTTCTGAATCCAGGTGTCTGGCTCCACATGCTCTGAATGTACCGCACATCTTTGCGTTGTGGTGCCATTGTTCTGTTCTGCTCTGTAAAAGCTCTAGTTCACTGCAGATTCTCCCCGGGCCTCGTGTCCAGGATGACGGCATGCCTCTCCCCTCAGCTCTCACTCTCCGCATGTTTCACCTCATTAACCAATGATTGAGAAGAAGACAAACGTGACACGTGCTGCTTATTGTCTTCATTCATTCACTCTCCTCTGTGGGAGACGCGCAGGGCCACGCTGCCGCAGACTGGAAGTCATTCCTCCAGATGTTATTTTTTCTTCTAAAGCGGCGCCGTTTGCCCAGATTAGTGTAAAAGGCCTTTTCCATCTCTTCTCCCATTTCAGCTAAATGTGTCTCAGCCACAGTAATATGCACCGAGGGGATCCATCCCCCGGAGAGGAAATGCAATTGGAAAGGGATGTGGCTGTCCGTCCTGATTGTGTGCAGATGAACCTGTCCACCCTTCCACTGCAGCGTGAGCCAGGCCATGCGATGCCCATGGTGTGTGGAGACTTTGAATAGTGGAGACCAGGGGACCAGGTCAGAATCTGTGCAGAAGGCATCACGCTCGCTGAGCTGTGACCAATCCTATCGTCACTGGAGATCACAGACCGTTGCAAATGGATTATGCTTTCTTTTCACACAGAAGGGAAATTGGCAAGAATATTTCGTTGTGTTATTGTTGTCTTGAATAGGGAATAGGTCACAGCTATTATAGAATATCCCAGTCAAGGACGCTGCCAAAGAAATAGTTTGTGCATGCTTTGGAAAGGTCTGTGCATTCTCTATAAGCATGGTGACACATGAGGCAGCAAGGAGTGCATAGAAAAACTCTGTTCAAGGTCTGTTCTGGGCCCGACACATGTAACAGAGAAATCAATCAGAGAATGATTGAGAATAATCAGTAAAGAGAGACAAGGGCACAGTGCTCCACAGTGAAAGACGCTATTCACCCCCCTCTTCCTCCCAGTCTCCACAGTGAAGAGACGCTATCCACCCCCCTCTTCCTCTCAGTCGCTACAGTGTCCCCATTGATTTATCAGGATTCTATTTATAGTTGCATGGAACAGTAATGGATTCACGGGAATTAACAATGATTCATGTGTAGCTAACATCAGAGATATCACAGGTTAGATTAATGCTGTGGGAATTCATCATATCAACTGCCCTACCATTCATAATATTTCTCCCACTGCATAAACCCAGTCACTATTAACTGATGAGATCCTTTGTTAAAAGGCCAGCCACCTCTTTCCCGTGGAGTGCAGAGCCGGGCTCTCCGGTATCCCTCGTTATTGTTGATTTCTGCTCAGCCAGCGTCGTTTAGGCTCCGTTACGTAAACTGATGCTGCTTTTAGTAGCATGCCATTTCTGCATTTATTTCAGTTAGTTTGTTATTGTATCTTTGTGCCAAAACAAAGTACTTTGTCGATAACAACACGTGTCATTTAGAAAGGTGAATGTGATTACATTCATTCTTGTCTGCTTTTTTGCAATCATAATGTAGCAAACTAAACTGGCGTAAAGTATTAAAGTTTATCATAATTAGATGCATTATTAGATTCTCTATAATTGTGTTTTAATAGGGTCGAATTCTTTCGATTACCAAATAGGAGCAAAGCTCTGTGTTGCATGTATTACAAAAACAATGCTCTGAGTCTGACATTTTCTTAAGCAGAGTAAAGGGTGGGGTCCAAAGACCACACAGAGAGACGGCAGCAGAGCGTGTCCGCCATGAGCCCACCCACCACCAGCTCCATGTTCACGTGCACAGGGGAGAAAGGAGCTCGTGCCCACGCTGCCCACGCTGCCCACAAGGTCTTGGCCGTGTGTGTGTGTGTGTGTGTGTGTGTGTGTGTGTGTCCGCGTGTGCGTGCGTGCATGGTTGTCTTGGCATCTTTCTCCTCCGTCTCCGGTGTCATCTGAAGGCAGCGGGGGACGGGGGTAGTGCGGCGATGGTAGGGGATTAGGAGGAGTGTCGGAGCGGATCACTGCGGTATCGGTGGCAGCCACGGTGGTAATCCCTGACTGCCTCAGGACACGGCAGGCCTGACTCCTTGCTATGGATCTGGGTAAACACATACACCACTCCTGCTTGTCCCCACCAGGTGGAGAAGACAAGCTACTGACACATAAATAGCACAGCGCCAGACCTCCAGATAGCATCTAGATGTCATTGTTAAGAGCATAAATGCAATACGCCTCCTGGTGCCAGTATAGGCACTGTTGAGAGGTATGCCATAGTTCCTATACTGCGTCGGCTA
This sequence comes from Galaxias olidus, assembly GCA_026901105.3. NCBI lineage: Eukaryota > Metazoa > Chordata > Actinopteri > Galaxiiformes > Galaxiidae > Galaxias > Galaxias olidus. The sequence goes on along the minus strand of JAPMUY010002154.1, from coordinate 61,053 downwards.
CTTGTTTTGGTTGAACCTGTCCTTCCTGGAAAGACTGTGTAGTCAGGTCAGGAATGATAAGCCCACAAGTCTAACACAGTTAAAATAAATGTTATTTTCCTAGAGCTTAATGCCTTTTACATTTAACAATGGGAGTGCAATGACTCATCGTCTTGCAATCTATTCACTGTCTGTCAGAGGTAATGTGCTTTGAGGATCAAACTAAAGGAATCCAACTGGAACATTTTGTCTGTAGTCTTTGATGTAGTTTTACTCAACAGTGGGATCTGGATGTGTATTTTTATATATCTAGATGCAATTTAACATTCAAATTGAACCTTTCATATTATCACATTCACACGAGTCAATTATTTTCTATTCATAGTACTTTGAACAGCCCACATCATACCTGTGTTTGGAATCAATAATTCCTGTCTCTGTGACCCCCTGCAGGGATTATTATGACGGTATGTGGCACTTCAAAAGTGGACAATATGACATGGCTCCGGTTTCTGTGCAGCATGAAGATAGGATTGTTTTGATAAAGCATTCTGTTGAGACATCAAAACGAATGTGGAATATCACCAGGCAGCCCAGAGAGCCTAACAGCAGCTGTAGTCACACTGCATTGACTGACAGCTCGCTGATGGACAGTTTAAATGGCGCTCGGCTCACACACGTGAAGAGTCTCAACATTGGCTCAGAAAGACAACTGCAGGGCATTTGATTTATACAAAAATAAACATGTATACACATTTTACATATTCTATAAACATTTTAAGCAATACTTAGTAACATTATTGACAATTGTCTCTTCTCTAAGAAGAACTACAAAAACAAACATGTGTAGCTAGCTACATAGCAAAACATTTTTGTTTTTAAATAACAGTTTATACAGTATTTGTAAAATACCAGTTTATATAATTTACAAGTTTATATAAAATGTTTACATCCCATTACCTCCTCACAGTCAAGACACATAGAGGAGCATTCTGTCTGAGGTTACACCATCAGTTTCTAACTGTGCTCGTGTCAGCACTGCCACAAGCCAGCTAGCCTGGCTTACAGTGCCTTTTAAAACCCATAGCCGCATTCAATGACAGGGGCAGCTTCAAAACAAAACAACTTCATAGCTAGATACCTTCTTAACTGAATCACCCAACCACACCACAGCCAGCTCCATTTGTAGTACCAAGTTATTAGCTGTGCGTTCTCGCAAAATATCTAGTTTCATGTTGCTAACACTAGCTTTTAGATGTCAATAGATCGTTATCTCTCAGAATGTAAAACATCATCATGCCTAATGACATAACAATTATAAGCTGGTAATAAGCTACTTTTAATAACCTGTCATTAAAGCAATGAGACGTAGGTGTCTGGAACAGAATTAAACTCTTCATATGGATCTACTTGTTCATGCTGCGTCTCCTGGTCACAAAACCCTCCTATTATCGCTCCTGCTTTAAAAAATAAATAAATAAAATAATAACTAGGAAATGTTAATATATCAAGTTTATATCACAATATCTTCTCACTGTCAAGACAAATCGAGGAGCATTCTGAGGCTTCAGGCAAGCGTTAAAAGTTTCCGGGAGTCCTTGGCCAAGTAATGGGCAATGAGAGAGGCGACAAAGGGGAGAGGGGGAGGGGGGGGGGGGGGGCGTCCTCCTCCTGCCACCTGGTCACCCAGACCAGGAGACGGAGTGGTGGCCTTCTGACTTCCCTCCCCTTGGCACACTGGATAATAGAGATCAGTAATTGGGTGCCATAAATCCTGACCAGGGACAAGGTAGGTCAGTACAGGCTGATCACTTAGGCATTACAGTCAATCTAAGCAAGACCTTGAATTGAAAGATTTGGTGAGGTGGATTCTCATTATTGGGTGGAGTACATGTATGAGCGTTTGTGTGGTGAGGTATAAGGGCCAAGGTCTCCCTCCACCCTCCCTGCTGCACATACTATAATGACATTATGCAATGCACGAATGCCCTCGACCACAAAGACTCATAAACCTCACAACTAATGTAGTTTCCTCATCCCCTTTGGTTTTATAAGAATGTTTTCGGAACGGACAAAGAGCAGTCAAAGTTTTAAAACCCCCACGCACGGGTTCAATGTTGGAACACTGTAACCTCTTCAATTAGAATATGTTATAGGATCCACATCCACACTCTGTCCTCCAATCTCCAGTGCTCATTTCTTTCTGCTGTACCTCCACAAGGTGAGGATTTGTCTCTCATCCAACAGACAAAGCAAGCTCGCTCTCTGTCTCTCTCTCTCTCTCTCTCTCTCTCTCTCTCTCTCTCGCTCTCTCGCTGATTACCCTAGTCTTGAACCGATTGATGACTATTTATTCTCCAGACAGCTATGTGGTGAAAAGCAACTTTTCTACTTTTCATTTGAAGCCTATGGGCTTAATCCATTTTCAGCTCCTAAGTAAAGAGAGGAGACACTATGGAAGGTAAATTAGGTTGCAGAGCCAGCAGCCTTTCCCAGCATTTGATCCAGTTCAGGGTGTGACTTAATGGATTATGGGAACAGTAGTTTTCTCCCCCGGCCTCCTGCGGTTTCTCTGATGCACCCTTCATATTTCAGCCTGTTGGGACACAATTGATTGCATTGAGAGTGCATCAGCTCATCAATATTGCAAGTCTCATAATCAAAAGTTTGAGATGTTCCAACATCTCTCGGATTGTGGATCTAAGACAGTCACAGCTTTGGTCAATAAAACGATAGAAACAAAGCAGTAGAAACAGAGAGAAACTGAGATAAACAGTCACACAGGGGAACCGTTTGGAAACATGAATAGTGATGCAATGAGCAAACGGTAGAACTGAACACACCACACACGTTAAGGGCTTTGTTTAAATAAAAAATAAATAAAAGTTAAGATGTATGACAAATTGATGCTGTGGTGTCAATGCAGAGCCCTGCAGTGTGAAGTGTTCCCACTCACTGAAACACTCGTACTAGCATCATCCCTCTTCTCCTGTAACAGCATGCTACTTCACTGAAACACTCGTACTAGCATCATCCCTCTTCTCCTGTAACAGCATGCTACTTCACTTAGCAGCCTCCATTTGCCGGTGCAGAACAAACATTGTTTGAGCGGTTCTGTCTTAATGCACTGCATCACTCCGGAGAACGGAAGACATGAATATTGCACAGAGACAAGTCAGTCATGCATTTTAGGCGAGAACTTATAGCCAACCATTGTGGCTTTTCTTCTCTTACCCCCACCCCCCCCACCACCCGGCACTGAAATGACTTTGCTGTCCTCGTTGTGCATTTCGTTAGCACCGTTAAGTTGTCCCCTTCTCTGCATAGTTTAACGTGACACTGATTCCTTGGATAGCTATCCTGAGTGGAAGCCGTAATGTTCCGCTCAGTGTGTTTATTGTTTTGGACTGCAATGCATCTTCCACATCCGAGACTGTTATCTCCCCTCTCCATCTGTTGGCTAGTTTGGCTGAGATACACAGTTCAAGGGGAGACATTTTAGAAGGAGAGATGACAATGGTGTTTGATAGTCTCCATTTTGCCGGGGCAGAAGCTCAGCCAGTGGCATATGGCCGCCATTGGGGCCTGTTGTAAAGCCAGCTGTGGAGGTGAGCCATGGCACAGCACAATAAAAGGCAGTCTGGTGCCACACCCATCTTTAACATGTCTGATGAAATGCCCATCTCCAGCTGCGCGCTTCTCCCTGAGAGCCGGGTGGTGGTGGAGAGGGGGGGAACCATAACGACTGGAGCTCGCTCCCCCAAGCTCCGGAGGCCATTGATTTAATGGTGGCACCGTGTCAATGGTGACCTCATCCGCCCATGTCTGCACAGCTAATGCCCCCAACATGAGACATCTACACTCCAGCAGACAATACAGTGAGAGGGGAGATGGATGGACGAGGCAGAGCCGTCCGTCTCCCCGTGGACGCTGCAGAATGACGGACACCAGACAGGAGAGGGTAGTGACATCAGCAGAGCCACTCACAATGAGCCGGAATGACCCAATAGATTCTCTGTTATGTTGTATCCCACAGTGGAGATAGTCATTATTATCACGGCCATTATTAGGACTTTGTGGTTCCGTGAGGCTCTTCTTAGCTGTCATGGTCATGCAGCCGTGAGAAGAGAAAGCAGTGAAGATGACGCAACCAAGAAAAATACCATTGACCTAACTGACTTGAGTCCTCAGCACTTCTTGTCAATAGTCAAAGAACCATTTTCCTCTCTTAGTTTGAAAAGCATTTGCTCACGGTCCCACTCGACGTCAACCCCTCCGAGTATGGAATTGGTGGGCCATTGGACCTTAATTTGGTGAGGAATGAGAGGAGGGAGAGGATAGAAAGAAGGAGGATAAAAGATGAAGGCGCAGAGCGAGCGGGGGGAGCGCCCGCCTGGCCCTGACACCTTGTGAAGAGTGCTCATTCATCACGCGGCGCAGGGCTTGAGCCGCCGTAAATCACTGTGGATAAAGGATGCGCCGTAAAGAATGGAATTGTGAAGGTAAGGGTTTTAAATCCCCCTAGATGATCCCAGATAAACACGAGCAGACTTTTGACAGTCCCTCGTTACCGCCGCCAGCCAGAGGAGCTGTCACTGCTCCCTCCTCGCCTTTCATCTTGTGGTAACAGTCTGCCTGCTAATATTCTCAATTATCTCTGCAATATGTTGCCGGGGAAAAGGGAAAGTTCCATGGAAGCATTCGCACGTTTGTGAAAGTTTTTAATTTGACAGCTTGTGGTGTAATGATGGGTTGGGAGTGGAAGGGGCACCAGTCTAGACCAGTTGGTGACAAATGATGGGGCAGGACTAGGATTAGTTTGTTCATGTCAAGAGTGGCTGAATAACATTTCAAGATGCCAAATACCTGTCTGACAGGTAGATATATATATATATATATATATATATATATATATATAAAAAAAATTCAATTTACCCTTGCCAAAGGAACATTGTCTGCCAAATTTGCAATTACATGTGGCCACGACATTTGATCTGGTGATGGTAGAAATATTTGTTTTATTTCCTGAAGAGGCTGTTGAAATGACACAAAAGAAAAGAAAAGAAAATGAAAAGGTAGCTGGCACCTGCAAAGTTATGCACAAACGGTGAGCAAAAATACAAGGAGACAAACTCCAGGACTTTTCAGTTTCATTGCCTCCTTTTGACCCCAACCATTCATATTACCACTAACTTAACGCCATGTTTTTCATGTTGACGTTTTCCCCCCTAGCCAATCATCCTGGGCTTGGCTTTAGTATAGAGAGAGTATTAGCATAGATAGAGCAGCCGTTCATCTGATAAGGATGGCGGAGTCACCGTGCATGATGGAGACACAGAGGGCACGAGACTGGCACATGAAGGTTGACTCTCTCATTAAAGCAAATATCTCCCCATGACACCTAGGCAGGTAATAGTCTTCTTTTCTTTTTTCTTTATTTTTTTGAAGCTGATGTATATACATAGCTTCAACTCGGAGGATAAACCTATCGATCATTCAAAGTGTCTGATGTAATAAGTGTGCGTGATAAATCACATGATAGCACTCAGGCTTATGAAATATTGTCCGTCTTGCAGGTGAGGATGCATTACTCCACAGCCAGTGTTCCTGGGCAGAGGTGCCGGCATCAGATCCGTATCCAGCCCTGTGCTCTGCCTAATGGCTCCGTCCTCCTACAGTGAGGAGACCCGCTCCATTACGGGCCTTGCACCGCACCGCAATTAGTCCACACCATATTAACATAGGGATCAGAGCAGGCTTCTTTTCCTTTCTCTGGGAGCAACTTCTAAGTTCAGGCTGGTTCAGGTAATAGTACCTGTGTCAATCTTCTTCTGCCGGTGTAATTGCCCCTGGTTGTCGACTATTTTCACACAACTGAAATTCGTCTAAGGCGAAGTCAATAGCTTCAGCTGCGTAATGGCAGACTACACACTTTGGAGCGTGCATTACCAACTCTTTCTTGATAGATAAAAGTCTCAAATAATGGGTTCCGTGATAGAGTGTAACCGGGATAACAAATTGGCCTTTTTGTGATAACAACCCCCCTGTGAGTTTCCCTCAGGAGTGAGGCAGGCAGGCAGGCAGGCGCTGAGGAGGCTTAGGTCTGCCATGTCAGGGGGAGATGCCTGTGCACCCCACAGAACGATGGATAGTGCCAAACTGTAATGGTCCCCACTGCTTTTGACAAAGTGACCCACGGCAACCTTCATCCCCATTGGCTGAGGAAAAGGGCATCTGCAGCAGAGCCAGGCTGAGATAAGTGGGGATTTGTTGTTGGCCTGCTACCTTATAAATGACTGCCACCTTCATCACGCCACACACAAAAGCTATCTCCCCTGACAACCTCCTTGTGACTTGACATGCAAAAAAACAAATAGATACAAGGAGGAGGAGGAGGGGGGATTGAAGAGTGAGGAAGATAAGTAGATATGACATTAGGCTTCGAGTAACTTTTCTCCACAGTCGACAGCTCTCATTTAGGGAGAAGAGCCAGAAGAGAGAATATTCCCATGTAAATCTCTCCTAGTCTTCTGCATAAGCCACCGTGAATGTAACCCGTAGAATGCCAACGCCACCCACCACAAACATCCCCACCATAATCACCTGCACATTGACGCCACTGTACCATATTCATGTATTCACCGTTTAGAATTAGCCATGTACTTTTAAACCATGGCAGGAGAGGGCCCAAATCCACACAGCCAGCTCTCTCTGTGCACGCTGTGGGGAATGCATGGCAGCGTTAGTCTCCAGCAGAGGAGCAGGGTAAAGATATTCTACAACGTTGACTGTGTGTTTAGGTGTTGCTCTGGACGACCTCGGCACCATGTTGAGCAGAGTACCTCTGAAGTAGCGCAGGACAGAGGAGGGTGACGGAGGAGATAGATATGCGCTCTGTTCCAACCCCACACTCCCTCTATTCAGCCTCTTCTCGTACTCTCTCCCTCTATTCAGCCTCTTCTCTTACTCTCTCCCTATATCCAGCCTCTTCTTTTACTCTCTCCCTCTATCCAGCCTCTTCTCTTACTCTCTCCCTCTATCCAGCCTCTTCTCTTACTCTCTCTCTCTCTTTCAGCCTCTTCTCTTACTCTCTGTCTCTTTCAGCCTCTTCTCTTACTCTCTTCTCTTACTCTCTCCCTCTATCCAGCCTCTTCTCTTACTCTCTCCCTCTATCCAGCCTCTTCTCTTACTCTCTCCCTCTATCCAGCCTCTTCTCGTACTCTCTCCCTCTATCCAGCCTCTTCTCTTACTCTCTCTCTCTCTTTCAGCCTCTTCTCTTACTCTCTCTCTCTTTCAGCCTCTTCTCTTACTCTCTCCCTCTATCCGGCCTCTTCTCTTACTCTCTCCCTCTATCCAGCCTCTTCTCTTACTCTCTGTCTCTTTCAGCCTCTTCTCTTACTCTCTCTCTCTTTCAGACTCTTCTCTTAGCTGAGTCTTTTGTTTTAACCATCTGCGCCACTTACTCTTTGGTGTTCCTGTGAACCTATGAGCTCCACCAGGTCTTGGTGCTTTAGTGTTCCTGTGAACCTATGAGTATGCGTAGAGAAGGGCACAGGATGGAGGTCAAGCGGAGCCCCGTGTGCTCCTGGTTCCCCTTGGAGATGCCTGCCTCTGTCACCTCCACCCAGACACTCTGCATTCAATCCAGTCAGGAGATGCCTGCCTCTGTCACCTCCACCCAGACACTCTGCATTCAATCCAGTCAGGAGACGCCTGCCTCTGTCACCTCCACCCAGACACTGCATTCAATCCAGTCAGGAGACGCCTGCCTCTGTCACCTCCACCCAGACACTCTGCATTCAATCCAGTCAGGAGACGCCTGCCTCTGTCACCTCCACCCAGACACTCTGCATTCAATCCAGTCAGGAGACGCCTGCCTCTGTCACCTCCACCCAGACACTCTGCATTCAATCCAGTCAGGAGACGCCTGCCTCCGTCACCTCCACCCAGACACTCTGCATTCAATCCAGTCAGGAGACGCCTGCCTCCGTCACCTCCACCCAGACACTCTGCATTCAATCCAGTCAGGAGACGCCTGCCTCTGTCACCTCCACCCAGACACTCTGCATTCAATCCAGTCAGGAGACGCCGTGCACTTCCCACCAAACATGCCAATGTTTAATTCATTTCCAGAAACCTGGAGGACAAGCATAACAACAACAGTGGGGGACAAGCACAACAACAACAGGGGGGGGGGGTGGGGGGTGGGGGGGGGGGGGGGGGGGGGCAAAAGAAAGAAAGAAATCAGAAAAGCAAAACGTTAGCTTTGTATTTCCCTTTGGACGTGAAAGGAATGGAGGGCCCAAAACAACACATGGGAGAAAGACTTCTGGGATGTGGCGGGGAAAGGAAAGCAACATGAGGAATCACTGCACCTTCATACCCCCTTTGTTTGACTCAACCATCGTGGAATGGAAAAAAGAGCTTGTGTGTGTGTGTGTGTGTGTGTGTGTCACTACACACCCCTCAACGTGCTCCCTCTTAATCACAGGCTGATTAAACACACTTTCAGAAGCATGGATTAGGGGGCTCCCCTCGGACCGGCCTAGATTGGTGGGAAGGGAAGCCAGGCAGAGCGTGGAGTGCAGCCGGGGGAACTTTTGATGTGTCAGTCAAGGCGTCTGGCATGGTTTGCTTTTATTGACCTCTCCGGTCTTGATTTGTGACAGATCCCCCGGTGCTGGGGTAGCAGGAGACGGCCGGGTTAGAGAGGAGTACTGGCTCTGTGTGCGGAATGCCAAGGATCGCCTGGATTCTGCTGACGCAGCAAAGTTGTCACCCGCAGTGGAAAACCTCCGTGAGAACCGCGTGGAGAGCGTCAATCCTTGGCGGGCGAGCACACAGCACTGAGCTTAGATGTCTTAGCAGCTCACCATAGTGAGGGTCCCAGCACGGCACACACAGCAAACTGGACTGCAGGGGCTCCATGGTCTCTCATTCACCCACAATGGGCTGCCTTTGCAAGGGTTCTCATGGTCATCATCCCTGCGTATGGTCAGCCAGTGTGATTGATGGATTTATGGTTGACTAATATCAGGTAGGTTTTATCCGCTCTCCCACTGCTTTGTCACCCCGTCAGAGAGGAGGGCGGCATTATTAACGTCAGGGTGAGAGCACCGCCATTAATGAAATGAGGCAAGCTGTTGATGTGATGCTGCCTCCGACACAAAGGGGACCTCTCGACCCCGGCCCCTGCCGCTGACGGAGACCTCGGCGCCCTACAGAATAACGGCAGGACGTGTCATGGCTGATTGATTTTGAACTTGCCAAGGAGAGAACCTGGGGTGGCCTTTAAAAGGTGGGAGAGCAGGATGGAGGGAGGGGTCAAAGGGCGCGCATGGTTCCCACTGGAACACTGGAAGTTGAAAACAGTTGGATGCTTTTAGAAAGGGACCCCGTTGTTTCTTCACAGAACACGGTACAGCGCTGGCATACACCGGTGTCAAACAGCACACGAGATGAAGCTGACCTGGTCTGTGGGTGCAAGTCACTGGCTGCTTCTCTGCTTCTGGACAACAGAGGGATTTGTAAAGGAATGCCAGACAGTTAGTCATCAAGTCAAATCCGGCAAAGGCCCAGCACACACACACACATTATTTGATAACGCCATGGGTAAAGCTACTGTACACCCATATTTTTCATAATGAATAGATAAGCATTAATGCAATTCCAAAGCTGTCAGCTCTCAGCTGACTGGCTATCACAACAAGCGAGCTTATCGTTCTGCATTTATATTTACATCCTGGAACACAAACAAGCTTCTTCTTTTCCCTCCACAAACAGAACTCCGTGGAAACCACAGTGTGCTGGGGAGTGTTTATTTTTGATTTATTTTCTTTTGATTTTGGCAGTCTTATTAACTCTACCCACTTGGCCATGTAATTAATGTGTGCTTACAGTGCGGCTAATATCCACAATATAACCTGTGTGAAGGCAGGCACAGAGTCATTATGTGAAGGGTTTTGACTGACAGAGACGGGGGGAAACAAACAGAGCAGTCCAGGCTGTGCTGGGAGATGGGGAGGAGGGGGGTGGAGGAGGGTGTGGGCCCAGGTTAATGAGGATCCTCCTGGGAAGGATTAGGTGGAAGAACGGGACGCCTGGGAGTCATTTCAATTCACTCTAATTAGGCCAGAAATGTTAAAGAGGCTCTGTAACCGTCTCCTTTTCTCAGGCCATTCGCGCGGCCCTGGTCCAGGGCTTTGTGATGTTAACCTAAGTCAACACTGTTTTTATACACTAAGACACCATTTGTGTACATTTCTATCTTTTTTGGGGGGAAAACTGAGTATTGGTGAAGTTTTAAAGCTCATATTTTAGCTTTGTTATGGGTCAAATAGTGAACTATTTTGTCGGGGCAATCTTCTGTGAAGACTAGATTAAATAGATCAATTCAAGGGAGGCAGCTCCCTGGATAGAATAGGAGCAAACTAAACACAGTGGAGGATGAGTTTGGTCCACAGAGGCCAGTAAGGACCTCATAGCACTGGCTGGAGCACAGGCAGACTCCAGTCTGGGAATCAGTTTCGGGGGACAAGCCCTGGCTTATTGGGAGAATGCCACTTGTGGTGGAGTGGGTCTGTGATCTATTGGAACCTGAAGTGGCTTGCTTAGCTGTATGTAGGTGAGTCCCCAGCGTCACCTTCCCCCTCACTCCTCCGAAAAAACACACAATCATCACTCTGCATAGCGACAAACCATTTGTCACGTTAAAACATTGTCTGTTTCATAAGTTATTTTACTGCATAATTATGAGAGTCATAAATTATGTAACACGTGTAATTATGAAATAAAGTTCTGACTGCCGCCGCAACTGTACATTAATTCTTCGAAGCCTGGTTTATAAGCATAAGGAGTTAACTGCTGAATTGAAGACAAATTAGAATGCACGTCACAGCTCCATAGATTGAGACAAGGGTTTAATTGGCTCCATATCAGGGTGAGATAGCGCTGTTGTTTACTTTTGATAACAAACAAAAACCAAGGTGACAGATATTGCGGCGATAAGCAAAAAGGTCCAAACTCGATCACATCAATAACCTCCCAGGGCGCGCACTGGTGGCTCATCTGGCGACCAACGACAGGACAGCTCTCTGACAGATAGACATCAGAGGTTGTATATTCGGTTTGCGTTTTCATAGGATTATCGCTGTGTGTGCATGCCAATTCCACCAACACTCATCGTGGTTGTTTTTCCACATGGTGTTAGCATAGAGGTCAAGATATACTATAAAAAAGTAATACATGGGAGGTACCTCAGTGACTGCTAATTCCCAGCTTGAGGAGGTCACCTCTGAGCGGTACTTTACGGTTATGTGTTTAACACGCAACCTCCCATCTTCAGTGCACACCGCCACACCACAGCGGCTTTCTGACACCCTTCCGTTTGGACCGTTGTGCAGTTGAACTGTGGAGTTGTTTACATACTGATCTATTTAGCATTTTGTAACACATTCTTGGAAACTATGTAGCGCTTGACACATCATAAAACAAGCCCATATGCATCTATGTAGGCTTACATAGTCAGGTACGGTGCTTTCTTTGTGTGGCAATACTCAGATGAGTGAAAGCACTTGTTTTGGCACTGTCCCTCAGTGTTTAAGGCTATTATGTTCTACCCCACTGTTTTACCCATTCATTGCAAAATGCCACTCTTTGCATCTTAGTTGCGAGCATATCAGTCTCCATGGAAACTCATTTTGCCAATACTTCGTTGGCACCAAATGACCCTGCGCTCTCTCTTAGCATCACAGCGCTTTGTGTGGAGGTGGTCTGTTTTCTTTTGCAGATTAAACATCTGAAGAGAAATGTATCTCCTGCTGTTTCTATTGCTATGATACTGAGGAAATGGAACATTGGAAAAGGTGCAGGCAGCTACAGTGGCTTTAGACGATAACACAACATTTTAAACCTTCTTGTCATGTATTGCTGTTTTTTCAAGGGAAATTAAAATATGCACATACAAAATAGACATTCCACGCTATTGTCAGAAAAGGTTTCACAACCAATATTATATTTACTTTCAGATTGGTTGTGAAACCTAATGTATTGATAGGGTGGAATGTCTGTTTTGTATGTATGTATGTATATATATATATATATATATATATATATATATATATATATATATATAAAGGATTATTGAAACAAAAAAATAGCTATTTAGGACAAGCACTTTATTTATTTTTTTTCCTGCTGAGAAGAACATATGTTAATAACAACTTGTACTGAGCTTATTCGGTTCTCCCAGTGGTATTGTTATGCATACCATAATATGGTCTATTTTAAAACGATCATGTAGCATGTGTGTCTATTGAACACTATCTCTTTCAGGAAGTATTGGCTCTGGATCAATGAGGGACGGGATTCCCTTTGGGATACTTACACTCTGTCTTTCTCCGGAAAGGTCCACAAATAATTGCTTGAAGGGAAAATCTGGGAAGGTCAGCCAAGAACCCTGCTGTAGGTGCCAGAGTGGAATCTACAGGACTACAACTGCTTCACCAGTCTTCAGGGCCCTGGAGCAAAGTGAATGACAGGTAGGAAATAATTCATAGGAATCACCTGCTGTGTTACATATATAAACAGATTATAGGAGGACGCAGTGCGGCCAGTCGTCCCCGTGGAAATCTTCATAATGGTCCGTTTTTGTCACTTCTGGGCAATTACCCTATTTCCCGCAATAATATAGTCACACATTAACCTCTCAAGAATGTTTCTCCTTTATGGCGTTCAGGAGTTAGACGCTTGACGTTGGCATGGAAGCAAAGCCACAATTACAGTTCGTCTACCCCTGCTATCAAGCTCCCTCCTCAAGGGCAGCCGTTTATGTCTGAGCTTTACAGTACACTGGCGCACCTGCCTTCCCATTTTACTCCCGACTTATTTGAAAAACCTTGATTTTAACAATGCAGATGCACACAAAATACTTATTACTCACACACTCATCTCAAGGATCAAACCCATATTACAATTTCAAAGGGTGACCTACTAGTGCAGATACATGAAAAAGCTGTTTGCTCAAATTCTTTGGCTTTCTTTGTTTCCTGGTGGTTATAATTTTTTAGAGTCAGGCCAACCGGTAGTACTTAGGCCAAGTCGGTTAATGTTCCTTGTGGAATGCTCGTACGTATATCCCCCTCCTCCAAATCACACTCTCATTGCCTCTGAAGAAACAGGTGGATAGGAAAGGGGGAGACCTTGATTGGTTGCCCAATGAAGGCAGGGCCGGAAATAGATGGTAATAATAGTTCGTTTGTTATGACTCCTTCCATATTAGTGCTGAGGAGACTTCCAGTTGTAGAAGGACACATCACGGTTTCCAAAAGTAAGAAAGACTATGAACATAAGTTCAACAGGAAGTTGTGTGGTGTGAGAATCTGATGTAATGGCCGATTTGGTGGTGTTGGAATACAACTGAGTGATTGGACATATTGTAAGGACTAACCATTCTCATTTCATGTAGGAAGTACTGTAGTTGTTAGTTATTGGCACCTGCTCCGATGAAATCAATGGTTTTACCATGGAGTGGATAGCTCATATAATTATGTTTGTGCTCATTCCCATTGGCATGGTATTTGCAATACACATATAGATGAATATCAGGCTTTTCTTAATCTAACTATTGAAGTCCTGGCTGAAACCCTTAGAACATCAAATACTACAGTATCTCCCCCCTCAGCTCAATTTCACATGAATAGATGAGGCGGCCTGCAATGTGTGCATTTCAGTTGACAGGGAAATGTCAAAGCATTTCAAAGAGGACTTATGTTTACGCTGTTATAATAACATTCAGCTGTAGACAGCGCCATGTTCACCACATGCAGTGAAAACTCAAATGACCTTGCTCAAATACGAATATCAAACTAAGGCTATTGTTAGAACCTTAGAGGAACATTCGATGAAACGTGCATAAGTCTAATTTGTCCAAATTGAACTTTTAGTCGTGCATGACAAAGTTTTTGTAATAACACATTTTCTTCAATATTTCCATAGTTTTTTTAAAACACATTTTTGTAGGTCTGGTAAGTGTTTGTATTTTTATTTATTTGGTCTAGACAAGTTCATTACTTTTCATAAATGCTATCCAAGCTAGCTTACTAACACCATAGTAGACTAAAGTTCAAGCAATTTATCAACATGACCAACTGTGGATTTTAATTTGAACTTTTTGACAGCGGGAAAAGTTTGAACATGAGTGCAAAAACAGCCTAACAATGTTTGCACCACCAGTGACTGTAGCCTTACAAGGGGACCTACAATTCATGCCACTTGTTAGCAATGCATGGCCAGTACCATCAGCGCTAGCCCCGGTGCCCTGCTTTATGTATTTAATAGTATATGTCTAGTGCCATGGGCCAATATATCTCCATTCTTAATTATGAATGGCCAGCATTGGAAATTAACACAGGGTGCATCATTAAAGACTTGACAACAGAGCTAATACAATTACATTAGGTCAATTAAAAAAGGGTAAAAAGGTGATGTATTACATTGATCATAAATGCATTCCAAATTAATTTAATTTAACACCCATCGCTATAATGCCGTAGTTAAAATATGTCCTATTAGTGTTTGGAGCGTGCGTGCATAAGAATTAATTATTGAATAATTGTTCATGTATTTCAACACTGGCAGGCTCTGAAGGATGATTTATTTTCTTCAGCGGCTGTCCAGAGATAGGGCTTAATTACAGTGGCTAGCCTTATCTCCCCTTTCCAATCCGCTCTTTGGAGTCGCCCCCCCCCCCCGCCCCCCCTTCTTCCTCCCCTCTCCCTCCCGCCACGCCATCTAGTCGATATCATCAGACTGCTGGCAAAGCCAGCCCAGAGGAAAGTGATCCCCAATTCCTCTGTCACATTACGGCGCATTCATGAAGTCTCGGCTGATGACCCGACTTCCGTGCCCAGAGTGGAGGGGAGAGATGAATGCTGTGTGTAGTGGATGACCCCTATATGAGGTCAAAGCTGGCTGGCACATTACTCGCATGGGCTCGCTTTGTCAACTGGATAGAGTTCAAAATATGTTGTATAACAGTATCAGAAAATTGGCTCAGTTCTTTGCCAAAGGCAATCTGTTGTGGACATTGCTTTTCCTATGCGGGGGAAAGTATATTCTATTTCTGCTCACTAGCGCGACCATATGTCTGTGTCGCCTAGAATGGTTTGTCAGATGGATAAAGACAATGATAAAAGAGGTAATGTTGTTTGAATTGCTGCTTTTCCCTTCATTTACATATAATTCAATCAATCTATTGAAACTCTGTGGGAAGGGGAAGGCGGACTTCTGCAACCCAATACCATATGCCAACCACTGATCTAGTCGGCATGGTAATAGCACTGTCAAGTTTGACAATGTCAGGAAACCAACACTGTTGTTCCCTATGTTCATTTTTCAAAATCTCATTTTAACTTTGGTCTTATCACAGACACCAAGCTGTCAAGTTAAACATGGGATTCAACAAAACAGACCCGTTAACTTGATCACTGGCTCCATTTGAAACCAGCGTGTTTACATCAGCCACCAGTTACACACATGGCACTCGGCTATGGGTGACAGTGGTGGAACCCCCCACCCACCCCTCACAGTGTTATACATCACATTCTGTTTCTTCACGGGCTGGAATGAGAGGGGAACATTGGATTGGAGAGTGATGTGTTTATGTGTGCAGCAATGCCTGGCACAATGGCCTCCTTATTCAGAGTTGTGGACGAAATAGGCTGTCAAAATGGAGGAAATTGAAACCAGTCAATATTGCACATCTCAGGCTGTCGAGGCATTGTGAGGACCCTATCTTCAATTGCCAAGAGCAGTCAAAGCCTGAGTAGATATGAACATGGCTGGGCACACACTGACAAACACACATCACTACCCCATTTCAATACCCGAGGCTGAGTCCAACCTCCGTAGAGAGTGTGTTCTTGGAGGCAGGCATTAGCCAAGGTCATTTGGATGAGGAAACTCACAGAAAGAAACGCCTGCACATCTCTGACACTCACCTAGTCCCCTGGACCAATCAGCTGGTGAGAGCCCTGATCATTTTAATGAGGTCAGGCGATTGGTGGGCAGTCCAACCAGGCCCCCGGGAGCACTGGGGGGGGGGGGGGGGGGCACGTTTTCCAAGGCAAACACTGTGCTGTTCTCAGGATTGTTAGAGACACCGTTCTAATCCCCACCACCACCTTGTTCAATAGCGGGGATTTGGAGTCCCTGCGTTTTGTGAAAAAGAGTTGTGATACACTGGGATCATCTCTTTTCTTTCTATGCCCTGCTGGCGGAGGGGGAGTGGGGATGTTGTCGACGTATTCGTTCTGTTGGGTGGCTTTATCATTGACGGGAGAGCACTTGAGCTGTTCCCAAGCTGGCAAGCAGGGAAGACACTCCAGTCATTTTCATCAGCGTGCTTGTTCAGGTAATGTTCCTTCAGGGCTCGTGATCTCAGGGCTTATCTTGTTAAGAGCCCCCTGCTTTGCCAAAGATTTCCCTAGCCTTAAAAGGCAGGCCCCGGGGTGTGCACACAGTTATCGGTGACTGTAAAAGGATTCTAATTGAAGTCATTGAAGTTTCAAAATCAAGCACCTCACACTTGCTTGTTTTGCAGTGAAATAAGTCGGGCGCGCGCGCTGCGTCTACGCACAGATGTGTTTAGTAACCGCTCCTTTCCCTGTGTCCCCGTGAGAAGATGGAGGCGTACACGTAGTAGTGGGAGACCCTAAGGTAACACAGTGGATAGAACACATTTAGGAAGGGGACCCCTTTTATTGTGCTGCCGCGGTCCCAGCTCCGGGCCCGGAGGTTGGTCTCGCTGTGGATGGATGGTGACCCACACCCGTTAAGTGGGCGAGGCGAGCTGCTAAACTGGTTGTAATGGAGTGGAGGGGAGCTGTTAAACTGGTTGTAATAGAGTGGAGGGGAGGCTTTCCCTTTCACCTTGCTGTTGTTCCTGTTTGTTGATCTGGCTCTTATGAATGCTCGGCACACGCCTCCCATCTTTCTTTCAGCGGCGGCAGCGTCTGGCTGGCGGCCATAGCCAGAGTCCCCCCCCCCCCCACCTGCTTAAGATGCAGTGGAGCCCCTGTGAGTTCGAAGGGCCAGTTCTATCAATCTGCTCCCTTCCGGCCCTCACGTTCCCCAGTGCGGTTAATCACTGCCACTAATTAGCGCAAATTACTCCTGGCGGCCCGTGAGAGCCCCCTCAGCTCGCTGGTGCTGCTCGGTAGGTCCTCAGCAGCACCCTGCTGCTTGGCACCCTTCAGGTAAGGAAGGAGGAGGTGGAGGCTGGGGGGGGGGGGGGTAGCGGGTTAGAGCAGGGCCGCTGGTCCTCTCTTGTTTTTGATGCTTTTTTAATATGGAAGGCATCCCCAGTGATTAGCCTTCTATGGCAGTAGGAGACGAGGCCTCAGCAGAGCACCAGCAGCACTACAGAGGGACCATTAGGATGCAGAGAGGGGGATGCAAGGGGGCAGGGGGATGTATGGGGTGGGGTGCATGTGCTTCTCTAGCCTGAGAGCCTCTTCTGCATGCACAGGCCTCTGCAGGCTTAATGAGCCAACACCTTTTACTACCTCTATCATTAATTGTGCCAGTGGCCGTGACTCTCTGGGTTGTGTTGCATTTGGGTGATTTTTCTCCCAGTAATTTTGCTTTAATAGATTCAATTTGCTTTCATTTGCTTTGTATTGATTCATTTGTCCTGTTTTGTCTCGTCAAGCATAGAAACTTATAATTTCTCACAAAAGTTTGAGAGGAGAAAGAACGAGGGAGAGAGAAAAGAAAAAAACTCATCTAATTTTCTAAGAGATATTGAGCGAGATATATGAGAAAAAAATAAATGACAAATGATGTTGATATGATCTGCAAGTAAAGCTTGACTAGTGCCGCATGAACTCATTTCATAAATCATCTTTCGTTTCCAAGATGTCAAGCCAGAAAACCACATTAAAATATACCATTTAAATTAAGGTGCAAACAATGACTCATAACAATTGGAGGTTGTTTAAAGGACCCTAAATAAACTTGTAATCTGATGCATTTTTTGTAATCCTGGACAAAAAGCATTGCATTGCATTGTTAGCACTTCTTTGTATTAGCATTAGCATTATTAGCGCCTCTTTGTATTAGCATTAACATTGTTAACACTGTGTTAACATTGTTAACACATCTCAAGCAGTAGCATTGCTTGAGAGCAAAAAGGTATTATTGTTGTCACCAGGTAGTCTATAGGGTTAGCTCAGTACTGCAGCTCCTTCTACATTGCATGTCAGGTGAAAAATATGAGGGGGGAAGTCTAACCTCTCACTGACCTCCTAATGTGGAGGGCCCCAAGAGAAACTACTCTGTGACTGATGATCTTTCTCTCTCTCTCTCTCTCTCTCTCTCTCTCTCTCTCTCTCTCTCTCTCTCTCTCTCTCTCTCTCTCTCTCTCTCTCTCTCTCTCTCTCTCACGCACACATACACAAGCACACACGGTCACCTATACACACAAACAAACACACCGCGCATCAAACTCAGAAATGACCAGAGGACATGGACACACACACACACACACACACACACACACACACACCAGATAATGCAGGACAGGACTACTACAATAACCGCCATTTTTAAAGCAGTGAATGACACAAATCGTTTAAACTGTTGTAAGTATGCTTCAAATGTCATTTGAGATATACTTTTATGTCAATTATAGGACTGATGCCATATTCACAGGACTGTGTTATTATCTACACTAATGTCTGGCATGTGATATTGTTTGGTAGTATTTCCTATCATCTATTGGGTGTTGCGGTGCAAAAGACAAAGCCCTTCGTCTTATTTTATGGCCTCAGTAAATTGTGTTTCACAGTCTATTAATGCTGTGGTTTAGTTTCTCACAGTAGTTGTGAAAATGTCTCTTGTATTTTCATTGCTTGGATTTTGTCGCCCTGTGTTGGAGGAAAAGTTGCTCAAATTTGAACTGTGTGTGTGTGTGTGTGTGTGTGTGTGTGTGTGTGTGTGTGTGTGTGTGTGTGTGTGTGTGTGTGTGTGTGTGTGTGTGTGTTCAGTGATGTGACGAAGGTCTTTCCATAAACAGACAAAATGTTCCCAACATTCAGTACCCTTCATGAGCAGCACGGTGGCTCAGTGGTTAGCACTGTTGCCTCACAGCAAGAAGGTCCTGGGTTCAAACTCCACCCTCAACCAAGGACCTTTCTGTGTGGAGTTTGCATGTTCTCCCTGTGTTTGTGTGGGTTTCCCCTGGGTACTCTGGTTTCCGTCACTGCCAATTCAACTGTAGTCGGTCTGTGTGTGAGCAAGTCTGTCGTAATATGTTGTGAGCAAGTCTGGTGCACATTGGCTGCAGTGGTGTCACTCAGACTGAGTGTTGTGTTTGATATTAATATTCTGTGTTATTAATTAGCGATTGTAAAAGTGCTTTGAGTATCTAGAAAAGCGCTAAAAACGAAATAAAATGAATTATTAATTATTGTTATTATTCAATTGTGCATATAAGAACAAATATACAGCACAATATATTTAGATATCACTGTACAAATCCACTTTGAGAAATGTTTAAGATCTATTGAGATGCATGTGTGTTTGTGCTTTGACAGATTTATTTAACTTGTGATTAAACTGCTCTAGCAGTAGAACTGGTTTGCACTGTGCGGAATTTGGCTCTAGGCGACATTGCATTTCTCAGATACAGGCAAAACAAGACAAGGTTAGAGGCGTTCTAATTTCTAGAGGCTAACAATTGCTACAGGCTTCTAGACACGCTGGTGCTGTTATGAAGAATAAGTCACCTCCAAGCACAAATCATACCTTTGTCACGAGTCTCTAATTGCATATTCCGAATTCATGCGTTCGACTCTCACAATCCAGAGGAAATAAAGGTCAGACTCAGATAGTGGAACCTTGTATTTGTGTTCCGTACACTAGCACTGAAAATGAATGTGTTTTCTTCTTATTTTCTTCTTCTTTTTCTTCTGTAATTGATTTTCTATTTCTAGGCAAATAGTGATCAATGTTATGGAAATGTAATAATTGTTTTTATACTCCAACACACACCTGCACTGAAGAAAAACCTGTTTTACAGATCATTTTACAAAAACAAAAAACAATCACAAAAGAATTTGGCCAGCAAGCCTAAAATGCCCTGTAACAACTTTCCATTCTCAAAGGATGTTCTTTGCTCATTTCGAACTGCTTTTGACAAACAGAAGCTATCATTGTCAGACCCGTTAAAGCATGCCAAATTGGTGCTTTGTTTATAGGAGACATTTCTGGAGGATTTGTCTGCATGGGAATATGTTTGTATTGTGTGATATTTCTTCCCTCTAAGCCTGAATATACTTTTATGTAATCGAGAAACAGTGGGTGTCCAAAATATGCTCTTTGTGTGAATGATGGTTTTTGACTGTCATATTAAAACGTCTTTGATGCAGTTCTACAGTGGGATGCAAATGAATGCAGATGTCAGGAAATCCTTGTGAGGCACCTCGCCCTTAGGGTGAATCTAAGTGGGAAGAGAACTCCAAAAACTGTATTTACAATGGAGATTAAAAGTTTCCCTCTGAACAAATGTCAGGAAGTTGTGAAAGAGCATCAAGCAAACTGTAATCTGATGCAGTATGCTCAACTCTTAACGAGTGTTTTGTTCGCTGCCCTCTCCCCACCCCCGTCCCGTCCTTTTTTGTATTTTAGATCCAAGAAAGATAGTGGTGAACCTCGGGTGAACCCCGTAAAAACCAAAGCTAAGAGCCATTCGTATTCATTAGAGGAGCTAGCGGTGCTGTTGACTGTCACTACCACCAAGGGGCCTGTCCATGGCTGCAGCTGACATCTGTTGGCATAATGTCGCACACAGGCCAATTGGCAACAGGAGCTGATTTATAATGTTCTCTGTTTAAGTGGATGTCTTAAGGTAATTATAAGCTGGTGGGGGGGCTCGTGCTAATTGCACCTTCCCTGATCTGTAACGAAGGAGAGGCAGCGTGAAGGAGCGCGCCGCCGTGCACCTCCGTCCGTGGAGGAGCGAGGGCAGCTGAGCTTGACCAGTTAGTGTTGGTTTTTGCTCTGGGCTGGAGCTCGTCACCTGCTGTTCGGCCGCGGCCTCCGCCAATTCCTTTTGAGTAATTATCTGTGAGGCCACATATGGTGCCACTGTGGACGCCCAGGAGGGAGCAGACAAAACGCCGGGACCCAGGTCGCTACCAAAGCTCCCTCTCCCAGTGAGTGCTAAATGGGGCTCCTATGCACAATAAAAACAATTGTTTCCACATGAGGAAAGAGAAGCGTAATTAATCTTTGAGCAGATGAATTATTAGGAAGATTAGAGAATGAGGTAGATTAAGTGTATTAATGAGGCATGAATAAAAATAAATATATATATCGGTAGATTAGGATGTTATGGGCAGAACTATCCCAGGGACAGAGGGAAAAGTGATTACAGTTTGCATACATTAATATAAGGGATATTAGTGGTACAGCTAAGATGAACTATCTTGTCAGACAGTGAAATATGTTCTTTGGAAATAGTGATAATCCTTGAGAAATAAGTGGTTATGGTTAAATTAATAGTGCACACATAGACGGCAATCCGATAATTAATGTTTTCATTTACATATATGTAAATGTTACATATTTTTTAAATGAAAACCTACAAATGAAAACCTACCAAACTTTGTTGGCTTATCCAACTTGTCAAAGTTGTACAACTATGGATATGAGGGATAATAGAATATGCGGAAATTCTAGTTTAACATCAGTAGACCATAAATAAAAGTTATGCAAGGTTATAGAGAAGAAGATGTGCCAAAGATGGTCAGATCAGCAACACTGAAATGTGTGTCAGAAATATTAGATCAAGGCAAATGAAGAGAAAGAGAGAGAGAAGCTGTATAAACACTCAGTTACAGAGGAGCCCATTCTGCTGAGCGCCACAATAGCTAACCCTAACCAGTGGGGCTGAAGTAGAGAATGCGGATGAACAGATTTCTGTGGAATTGCCAGTCAATGCAAAGGTTTGACTGACAAAAGGCATAGACAAGAGACTGTGTATCATATTAGAGATCTGAAGGGTCAAGATTTAGCTGCCTGACTATACACAAAGAGGAATGAGACTATTTTACAAAGGATGTGGAGGAGGCCGACTGGAGAGGAGACAGCTATCTGTGCTTTCAGTGGAAGATTTGATGTCAAAGAACAAACTGTGATCTTTTTAGAAACATAAACCAGGTATCCTCAGTACTGGGGCCACTTTAACGGGAATATCATTGATAGTTCCAGTTAATTCTTCCCTAAACAGTCGGGCGCAATGAAGAATAGTGATTTCACATACGCAATTAGCCAGTCAATAAGATAAAAGCTCTGTGATGGTGTCCGTATCAATGCATTTTCATGCCAGTGTATTTTTACCCAAAGCGATGTGTGCTTTGAAGAGTAATTTCTCCCCAAGCATTTAGCCGCAGCAAATATCGATTGCATTCAGTGACTGATCTGCTCAGAAACCCATCATCTACCTTCATAATGTCGCTCACAGCCACATTCTTTCAGCTTGGTTTCCATTAATAGCCCGGCTACGTGACATTGTCAGTGCGCTTGGCTCAGACAACAGGCCCTGTCAGGCTTGCCGAGGTCCCCTATCAGGTCATTTCATCTATGTATACAATTGAACCTGTTTAACATATTGATATGCAGTTATCCTGTAATGTGTGCCGCCTATTATCCCCCCCTTGAAAGAAGGAAACTCCACGATGGCTTTCAGATCTTCTCCTGGCGTTATTTATCGTGTGGCATTTAGCTGGGGCTCTGATGACGGCAGCTCTCCACTTTATTTAAAGGTTCAACCTCTTCCCCTGGATGACAAATTGACTGGTTGGTGGAGCGGGGATGTGGAGGAACCTGAGGAGTCCCTCAGACGCTCCTCAGAAGCAATAGGCCAACAGCCAGCCGCGCTACAGAGCCGGGTGGAGCGGCCATTTTAGTCGGGTCTGCACAGGGCAAGACCCGAGAGATTTGTTAGAGAACAACCTGGATTATCCACTCATAAGGTATTAATTTCTATTGTGTCACGTGGAAATTACATTCCATTTCAACCAGCCATGTTGTATAGCGATTAACTGTGACTCTTTCATCTTAATTTTTCTTTCACATTTTTGTGATTTAAACGTTATGTAGAAAGGAAAGAATTGCTTCTTTTCTTCTGTGTAGTTGTTTTATTTACTTATTTCCTCCAAATTCTTTACTCCATGTTAAGTTTTCTTGTGACCTTCTGCTTCTGCAGATGTAGTAGCTGCAGCCCACTCGCTAGCAGCAAATGGCTAATGGTCCGTCCCTCAGTTATTTTACGGCAGGCTGGAGAATATGTCCACTTTGCATGGTTCCCTTCCTCCATTTCTCAAACTTTTCCCTGAGTTGCGAGTGACACAGCTTGAAAGGGTTTTCCAAAGAGATGCAGCAGCATACAGATGGAAGAGTAAGCCCAGATGATACAATCACTTTGAGCAGCATGAGCACTCCTCCAAACCTGACCCATAGGTTCCGCGGGCGGAGGCCCATGCTGTAAGACGAGACGGGTGTAAACGGATCTCCTCCCTGAAAGTTAACTCCTGGGATTTCACAATGGCTGGATTTATGGAGGAGTCACACTGCATGGAAATGCCCCTGAGGGGTCCTGTAGGTCCCTGTCACACAAAGAGGTCATGACTATGAACTGGAGGTGATAAAACACATAGGCACCCATAAACCCACCGCCAATGCACCACGGCGTACTTGGCCATTCGTAGGCGGCCCTCTCATGGCATTAAAAGCAATCCCGTTCAGTCTCTGAACCTGGTGACTCGCGGAGATGGCAATGACAGAACGGTTAAGGTGTACCTTAAAGGTGTCATAAAAATGTCCATTTCAATGAGGGTTTATGCAGAGATAAATGAAAGCAGAGACCCGGCGTGCTCCTGAGCCCTGGCGGAGTGGACAGGGTACCAGGCGGACCGCTCCGTCTGAGGCTGGGGTTCTCCCCGGTGGCCCCTCCCTACAGGAGGCCGCGGGGCCTGGGCCCTAAGCCCTCCTTCCCTGGCGGCCCCTGGGATGCCTTTGTCCTGTTGTAAACCGCTAGCAAGGAAGGACGTTAAATTACTCGGCGCACACTAATGAGTTTGCAAACTAATTAAAGGGGCTCTACTACACCCTGTGGGGACCTCCATCTCCAAGAAAGCCAGGGACATGTTTAATGAGCGGCCTTGATAACCCTTCAAAGGAAGGATGTGTGGTGTGTGTAATGATGCCCAGGGTAAAGCCAGGCTCAGCCAGGGAGGACGTGAGCGCCTCACTCTGCAAAGCCTCACCCCGGCATGGGGAGACATCTCACCAGCAGGTGCCGAGTGTTTTCAGCCCGCCGTCCACAGCTACCTTCCCAGACTTTCTAATCAAAGAAATTCACTCTCCCTCCAGCAAGTTCAAAGGGACCGGCATTTCTCTCCTCAGCCGGGGTTATATTGGGTGGCAGAGCCAGAACATGTTTTCATATTGTCACAAAGATTACATTATTCATTTATTTCCAGCCATCAGATTTTTTTTTTTTACAGAGAATTATAGAAAACTATTTGTCAGCTCTTTTTTTTTTCTGGTACAAATCTGACCTATATCAAATGTGGTACTTCAACGGCAGAGTCAGTAGGACAGCTCTTGGCTGGATAAGAAAGTGCTCTATGAATAGGGACTGTAGGCATATGGACTAAATTGGCTCTCCAGATCCATCAAGGTCACCAGCGGTCCTTGTTTAGGCCTCATCAAATCAGCCCAGCCTTCCAGAACAAATGGCTGCCTTTTGACGTGTCCTGAGATTCAGACGACACTTCCCGACACACCTGACAGACCTCAATCATGACACGACTCAGCCCTCTGCAAAGTCAATACACCCCTCCGGTAAACAAACCCACCTTTTCTTTTTTTGGTTTGGTCAAAATATTTCCCCGGCTGACAGGTACGTCTGGTATTTTGCCTGTGGCTCCTGTCAAAACTAACATGGCTTAATTGACTGCGAGTGAATGAGCTCCTGGATTGATCCTGTCAGGCTCCTGAGGGAGCGGTGCAGCTCCATCTGTGAGGCCCAGCTCCAGCGACAGCAGCAATCTGTTGCTTGGGGATGAGCCAAGGCTGGTGGAGGGAAAAAAGGGAGTGAGAATTACAGAAAAGTACCTCAGGCGCCACGCGCTTCCTGATCAGCTGTCACCGATGACATATGCTGATAAACACGCACACATGCAGACGCACACAGAAATGTTTCTGTGCACAGGGGAACTAATAATGAAAGAAATGTTGAAACCACAAGCAGAAATGCACAATAGGAGCCACACACACACACACACACACACACACACACACACACACACACACACACACACACACACACACACACACACACACACACACACACACACACACACACACACACACACACACACACACACACACACACATTTTGCATCATGGATACTGTTGTCAAATTCAAGGGTCTTCTAAGCCTCCCTGAAGGTATTGCTGGGAATCATAATGGTCTTGTCTGGGTTGTTAGACATTCTGTGTCAGCTGGGGCCCTCCTCCGGGGAGATTCACTACACAGCCTGTCATCTATTCCTCTGCCCGTGTCATTTGTCCAAAAATGGTGGCATATATTGTCACCTCATGCTTTTACCTTTACCTGTCCCTCAACTATCAAATAGGCTCTGTTGTGACCCCGACTTTTCATATCTTTTTTTCTCTGTACGCCTGTCTCGGTCTGCCCCCTTCCCTCCCTCCCTCCCTCCCTCTCGCCTCTCTCTCATTGCGATTCCTCTCTCCCCCTCTTTCTTCTTCTACGGTTGCGGCCGGGGAGAGATGTTGCTCCTCTAAAGTGTGTGGTGCGGCAGCGCCTTCTGGCGTGATTAAATATTTAGATGGCTGTGGATGTGGAAGGTGGCGGCGTGAGGGACAGCTGCTGTAGCACATCTGGGTGTCACTGATAGCACGGGGAAGGTGTGTGCCTGCCGTCTCCAAGCCGGCCAGACGTTTGGAGACGCGGCTGTCAATCAGGCGGGTGACGTGGGCGAGGCGGCCTGGCGGTGTAGTGGGGAAGCGGTGGGCTGGCTCCCAGTCCATTGACAGGTTGTTCTTTGGTTGCCGTCGGAGACACGCTGCTGTGGTGAGGAGTTCTCCATGGTGGCCCCTAAAGCACCAGCGTCTCTGTGTGGGTTAGCTTCCACTGTGATTACACTTATATAACACCACAATATCACAAACTATCTCACTAATACCCTGCACGCAGCTTATTCAATCCAATTAGGCCTTTTATTAATGCTCGCCTACTATGATACTCGGAAACATAGAACAATAATGAGTCCATTTCCCTCGTTGATGGTGTTCCTGGAGGAGCCGTTAGGTCTTTAGGCTGCCCTGCACCTCCTCCAGGGCTGCTGGTAATGCGAGGTGGCTGGGGCTGTGACGTGTCGGAGCATTTGAAGAAGATTGAGTGTGAAAAGCCGCCCACTCCTCTCCCTGTACACGGTGCTGGGTGCGGCTGGCCGCTGTACGGTGGCACTAGGAGGCCGGCTGGCCTGAAAATCACTTTGTGTTCCTCACCCCGGCACACGCCACAGGATATGGATGCGTCTTCTCCCCGGTGCGGGCCTCCCCGACACCGTGATTAATGGCACTCGCTTCTCTCCCCATCTCATTCTGTTACTGTCAGAGTTAAGTGGGCCGCAGACAATAATAAACAGCCAGTCTTCTGTGAACCCCCTAACACGATCATTCCACCCCACCCAATCCCCGTGCACCACCTCACCTCCTCCAATGAGAGAAGGAGGAGAGATGGAGCGAGAGATTGAGAGGATGAGTGCAAGTTTGCGCATGCTCGTGTATGTGCGTGCGCGTGTGTGTAATTTTGCACGAGAGCAAGTATTTGTCTGTGTGCATGTGTACGAGAGAGTGTGTGTGTGTGAGCCAGATAGATGCCGGCGTAAAGACAAAGAATGGGCGCGATGGAGCAAAATGGAGGAGGTGAGAGGCGTTTTGGAATGGGGAGTGGGTCTGATGGCTCTCTGTGTGAGAACACAGCTACACTGAGAATCACAGAGAGCGCAGAGACCCCGCTGAGATACACAGATAGACAGATAGAGGGGAGAGGAACGGTGTAGAGGAAAATGAGATAGGGCTGAAAGGATACGACTGAATCTAGGAGAGAGGAGGAGAGGAAGAAGAGGGGAGGAGAAAAAGAAGAGAAAGAGAGAGTGTGTGAGAGCCCAGCCATTGTGGCTCCCAGACCTGCTGTTTTATTCACTAGTGTGGCTGTCTTTTTCTCAGCCACTCCCCGGCGCCTGTCACTTCACTCTGCCACAGCCTCTTCAGCCCTCCCCCCTGCCTCCCCCCTCTCCCCCTCGGCATGGCGGCAGGATACCAACAGGCCTGTCACACGCGCCTGTGTTCCCCCGGCTGACACGACACACTCTGAGAGGAGGGGGGCGGGGGGCACAGGTCCTGGTTTGATTGGTGTGGCCGGCCTGTAAGGAGGTTCCAGTCATTGCCCCTGGTTTAGGGACCAACCCCCCCCCCCAAAAGCTTGCTGGCGACCCCCTCTACCGTGGGCACCTCCTCTTGCCTCTCCTCCTCTCCTCTTATTACATAGGATAACTCTGCTCCTTTGCCCATTGACCGGGAGCATCCCCTCTCCTCCTCCACCCCATGTGCCTTTGTGTTGGAGCCTCGGTGGAATGGAGCGCCACGATCCCATCACCGGGAGCCCATTGTTTTCCCTCTCCAGCTCACTGGGTAATGGCCATGGAGATAAGGGGATGATTCAGGCCTGCTCTCTGAAGGAAATGTGAAAGGCAGTCGCGTAGGAAGTCAAATGACTGTTTTGATGGCTTTTGATGGCGGGGGGCATAATTGCGGGATGGAGGGAGGGATTGAGGAATGTGAACAGATGGAAGAGGAGTTGAGAGGAGTGGAGCTAACACTGGAGGCAGTGGGTTGAAGCCATGCCTAAGGTTTTACACGCTGCGGCTCAGCTTAATGGGTCTGCCAAGTATGCACTGTATAATAACCGTCAGACTAAAATAGCAAGCCGGGTTTTTTTCTTTTTGTGTGTGTGTGTGTGCGTGTGTGTGTCTGTGTGTGTGCGCACTCTCCCACTCGCTTTCTTTCTCACTGCAACCCTTGCCCACCGGATTGAAACTCGGTTCCCGATGTTAATGCTGATGATGATATTGTTCGGCGTGCATCGCCATAGTAACGCTGCTTAATTTCCCATTGTTTGTTCGTGAGATAGTTGGCGGGGTTGTTAGGAATGTGGGGCGAGAGGAAGGTGTTTGGCGACCGGCATAAGGCTCATCATCAGCAGACAACATGGGTCAGAGGACCACCGCTCTCCATAACAACGGGGGCCGGCCATAAACGCACGCCAGGATTATAATTAGTCTTACTCGCCGCATTCGCGCATACTCAAGTGGAACTAAAACCTCATTGACTTGGAGGGACAGTCTCTGTTTAATTGGGTGCCTTTTCTTACCGTTACCTCTGTCGTCACTTTCTCTGGAAACAAACACAAATAAAAA
>JAPMUY010002154.1:0-27500 GCA_026901105.3 Galaxias olidus | reverse complement strand
TGACCCTTACATCCGTTTCTTCATACATTTCCACTGTGCTTCAAAAAGTCCTCCTATTTTCCCCTTGTCAGCAGTGTTTGTGTATCACTGTTCTGTAGGTGACCTCCACTATGAGAGTGCTGCCCTTTGGAACCTTAGCTTGTCTGCTGCTTTGTACCCGCCCATGTTTAGTCTCTTAAATAGCACTCCCCATGCATTTTAATACGCCACTGAAGCCCAACTTAAATCGTGGTGCCATGTGACCTTTGACGATCGCACACACTCTCCCTTGTGCCTCATTATTACAGTAGCACAATCCCAGGTCTGCTAGATCCTACCAGCCTCTTCCCCATCTGTTTCCTCATTTTAATATAGCTCACGTTCAAGAACCAACTGTAATGTGTACTTTCTAAAACGAGTGCACTAAAATTAGCATTAAGTATTTCCCTTCACGCAGTTTCATAAGGGCGGGTATAAAAAGAGGCTTGGCGCAGACTAGATTGTTGCAGTGTTCTTATATGACAAGAGGGTCAAACAATAGAGGAGTGCAGGCGTGATATAGCGGTGTATCACTGCTGATGTCATTGTGTCCTTTTGTGTTTCAGAGCGAGGTTCAGTCAGTGTGCTTTGCAGACTGGATTAGGCTCTCTGCAACACTGAAAAGTAATCCAGTGAAGTTGACAGCCAGCCTGCCAGCCAGCACAGCAGCTTTACGAAGCTAAGTCTACACTAGCTTTACGAAGCAAAGTCTACTCTAGCTTTACGAAGCTAAGTCTACGCTAGCTTTACCAAGCTAAGTCTACGCTAGCTTTACCAAGCTAAATCAACGCTAGCTTTACCAAGCTAAGGGAGACAACCATTTAACTATTCCACAGGTATGGCCAGTTTGCATTCTCCTTTTTATACATAGAAACAACAAAAATCACAAATTGTTCAAAGAACAAAGAAATCTTTATGTAGTTGTACCTATTATTTCATTGTGAACATATTGCATAGTTGTTTCATAATAATTATATAGGCCTACGTCAAAAACAAACTAAAACATAAATTAAACAAAATATTGAAAAAGGGATGACATTTTTTTAGTGCTAGCTTTTTTACTTAATTTCTGTCTTTGTGTTTGCTTGTTTAAAGTTACTATAGGTAGTTTATTTGTAGGAGATGATTTTGGCGACCCCTAACGTTTGCTTAGTGTAATTATTTTCCCTAGCCATCGCAAAGACGACACAGAATGGTCGCGGTCACTGCATATCTCTAGCACGATCAACGATTATACTCAAATTATGGGCATCTTTTCCTGATTTAGGGACGCACTTCCTTGTGCCATAAAGCAATGTGTATTGATAATGTATTGCTAATCCGTGAATATAAAAAAAGTTTCCTATAGTTGCATTAAGTAAAAACATTGAAGAGAGAAACAGATCTCTTCTGCAGATGTCATGTCACTGACCCAAGGGAAATACACACCACTTCTACATTTGTCCTGCACTCACTGTATTGCGTGACCATCACATACTTAGGCCTTGTTTTCATCTCACAGCCAGCAGCATACGTTCTGTGCTCCCTCCGTTCCTGGCTCACATGAGCTCCGTTTACAACAAATGACTGTCATCCGGTACAAGTGAAAGAAGCCTCTGATAATGGCACTCATTTGAGTCTGCGACTAAGGTGAAGATGTAAAATCTTTTCAATCGTCCCTCAAAACGTAGTCATCATTTTAGTTTCAAGGTGCCTTGAAAGCGGGCCCGGGCAGAGAGAACTAAAATAAAGTCAAATTAGTGCCATTGGTTTCTGTTTGTTGTCTTTCCTCTTCACTGGGGAGATCTCTAAAGCGACAGAATGCACAGTGATGGAGCGTAGGATGATTCAGCAGGAACCAGGGACAGTGAGCTCAGTGATGGAACGTAGGATGATTCAGCAGGAACCAGGGCAGACCATCAGACTGATTCCCATTTCAACATAAACAGAGATGTGGCCGCTCCAGGGACTTCCTGGACTAAATGGGAAAATGGCTCCCGAATCTGGAGGCAGCCAATCAAAAGGTCTCTTTGTTTGAACTCTTTCCGGCTTCCCTTCTCTAGACAGCTCCCTGAAGCTTTGTTTACACACAGAGAAGAATGCCCACTTATCCTGCCTACTTGAAGTAAATGTGACACAACATGGAGAGTAGGGAGATTTTCTCTGTGTCACAACGGGTATTGAAGGTTTCAATCCCGACGAGGAGGGCCAGAGCGGATTATATGGCTCAATGGGCCCTGCATTGTGTGGGGAGTGGATCCAGCAGGTAGCCATTGACTCCCAGCCAAGACACAGGCACAGTGTTGCAGGGGATAATGTTGCCTCCCAGCAATTAACCTCTGGAGGTTTGGAGTGGTTTAGGGAGGAAAGCATGTTCAATTAGCCCATCTCTCCTCTCCCCCACTCACAGCCCTGTTCTTTGCTCTCCTCCCTATGTTTCTGTGTGAGAAAGCCGAGCTGGGCTGGTAGCTCGGGAGTCATTCTCCTGTTTGAATTCTTGGGGTGCCAAATTGAATTCCCCTTCCTGGCAGCCCCTCTGTATCAGCCCCTCTGCATCACTTGCTGTGACATATCTAATGCGTACACACTCCGTAATGGAAAAAGCAGAGACCTTCGTCTTCCCCAGCATAGAAGTATCATTAAAACTAGTCTCTTATCTGCCCCATGTGTGACGGCGTACTTTCTCCTACCCTTGGGTCTTTTGTGTCCCTTGTTCCAGGTGGGTTCCCCACAGTACAGAGGGGTTACACCCCCCCCTCACACACACCCCTCTTCCAGCAGTGTTGGGTACAGGAGCCCCAAAGCCTTGGCGTCCTGGACAAATTGCTAGCGAGCGGCTCATTTACTCGAAGCCGTCATGAATGGACTGTGCCGTGACTGTGTAAACAAGTGCAAAGACTCCCAAGGGCATTCCTGCATAAATAATGACCGGGGGAGATGTATGCCATTTGTACCACTCCCCGGCTGCAGACATGGGTCAGCTAGTCTCCTCTGCGGGAAGCCTCCAGTGAACAAGCCAGGGCCGCCGTCGCCACCGCCAACGCACCCATTAACCTGATGGGAAGTTTACCTAGCGACACACACAGGTGTGGGGGGCCATTGGCGCTGGTTGGTGGAAGGTTTTCAGGGGGGGGGGGGGCTGCTTTCACACTTCCCGGTGAGGAACACTGTGGTTTTGAAAGCACTCAGCTCTTTTATGTGTCAGCCTAACGGTTGTTTAGTGACGGGCCTCCTTTACCTGGTCCACCCTGCTCTGCCGGCGTGTCTGCTCCTTGGTTCTACTTGCAGCCTCTGCAGTAACGTGGTGCTTTTCAGGAACCTACACAGTGTCCATATGTGTGGCACATACTGCAGGCCGCGCAGGTTTTCCTGCTCGGAGCGTGGGTTCATAGGAGAATGGCCAGCGTGAGGCACTGAACTGAAGAGGATATGCCAGTGGGAGCTAGGCGCTGAGAGAGAGAGAGAGAGAGAGAGAAATAAAGAGCAAGACAAAGAAACACCCACTCCTCATTAGCTAAAGCATGGAGTGTATCCATCATGCTGTAGAATAACATCGGGTGCGGATAAGAAACATCATGAGAGAGAGCCCACGTTCTATTGCACGGCGACATGGGAAGGGGATATAAAACAAATCTCCGCACTTAGGCTCTGCCATCTGTTCATCTTAGTGAAGAGCACGCCTTTTACCAGGGAGTACTCCCTCCCTCTCTCCCTTCCGCCAGAGAAACAAACCATCACTGTTGCTCAGAAACCAGACAGCTCGACAAAGTGACAAGCCTGGATGCCAACCCTGTAGCTAGCCCTCCCCCCAATCCCCCCCAAACCCAACGACTCAGCCTCCTCTGCATTTCACATTTGTTTTCTGATAGTTTGCATATCTAAATCCCGTTTTTTGATAGCATATGCAAAACACAATGTGACATAATGCAATCTGAGCTCCATGTGAGAAATGGGATTATGTTGGGCGGGATTGTCGGCACTGTGTTACAGTAATCACTTTCCTCCGGGAGCGGGGGGACGTGACTCACTCACAAGTTGACCCGCTGTCATTATCTATTCACTCTGACAGTCTTTATACATTTGCCGTGTTTTCTCTCTCTCCCTCTCTGTGTGCGTGTGTGTGTTTTGTTTTCCTTCAGGTGCCTCTGAAAATGAATGGAGATTTAGAAAATATTTAAATAAAAGAGAGTAATGAAAAAATAAATAATCCCCCTGCAAATTGGAACACAGAGAAAATCCTACAACACCCCCCCCCCCCCCCCCTTTACCCTCGAGGCTATGGATGTGCTGTTGCAGACGCTGTCGTGGAAGGGCTCAGCGGTGTGGTGGGCCCCCCTCTCTAGGGCGCTTGCCAGCCAGACACACTCCCCAGTGGTCTAATTGATACAGGAGGGGCTTCCCAGGGCCTTGGGAGGAAGGTCACAGCACATGACTTTCACACCCACTCAGTGGCCACACATTTCAGCCCAGCGCTGCACATAATAGCAGCAGCAGCAGCAAGGTTTTCTTACAATACAGTAAGTGTTATTGTTTAAAAGTCCCTTTAGACCTTAGAATGCTTTTATTTTTCTGCACGTAGCCCAGAGGCTAAATGCTTAGCATTGTGGGCCGGCTGGTTGATGGGGAATCCAATTCATCTCCAAACTAAGCGTATCATCTCCACTGCTAGGCTCCGTGGATTAATGTGCGCTGGTGTTGTTGTCGGTGGTTTGAGCCCAGGAATCTGCGTCGTGTACACCCCCCCCCCCCTCCAAAAGGTGACACATGGCCGGCCATGCATCATGTTTGAGTGGTGGGCTGGCTGACGTCTAGTCATCTCTCGGCGGCCCCCCGTGCCCTGCTTTCACGGCCCGTGAAGAGCACATCCATCAGGACAGGTGTAATTTGCCGTGCCGCCGCCACCACTTCTCTGCCAATACAATTTGTTAACCAATTGTTAAATGCGTTTGTGATTGAAGGCCCCGCCACGCGACCCCTTGGAGATATGCAAAGACTATTTTCTTTTCTTTTTCCTCGGGCGTCTCTTTTTTTTCCTGAAGTCACATTGACAAGTTGTTTAACCTTGCGGAAGATTCATATATGGGTGCGCTTTTCATTTTGTAAAAGGTGTCCTTTTTTATGAAGGGTATGCAAACTAATTGTTACGCGTAGCCAATAAATCTCTGACCGGTTGTCAACGGCCTCTGAGAATGAAGAGAGTAGTTGCCTAAGAAACAGCGTTGGCACTCACAATTTTGACTGAAATCCTTATGAATTTATGCAAGGAGAGACGATATCCTGGTTTAATCTTCCAGTTGAACGTGGCTTAGATGAAATGGGTGTTGAGCTTTTAACTCCCGGAGATACCTCAGCAATTTGTCAGACTACCCAGCGTTCAGTGGCGGTTGAAGCCGCCTGCGACGCGCCAGTCTCCCGTGGCCCCTGCTAAATGCACTTCACGCTCCGATGTGTTTGTTGTGCACTGACATTGAGGTGACCCAGAAGATTCCATGTCATTAAATGCTCCGAGAAGTTTTTAACCGGTGACCGTAGTTTCTTTCCAACCTTAGCCACCCCCCCCCCCCACCCCCACCCCCCCCCCATCACTTGGTTCTTTTACAACTGTCAGACTGCCGGCATTTTGTCTGTCCAGGTGTAATCACATTCCTCCAGAGCTTGCTTCCCAGAAAATTGTTCAACTCCTGCCACTCCAAAGCGTTTTGAGGCTTTGTCTGCATGCTGGCTAGACCACATTAGATGTGCTTTCCAGTTAAACATCACTACTTTGGATGTCGCAGCCATTTTCTTTAAAGATTCTATTACCGTGTCTGAAATGGCTGATAGCAACGGCACACATACCTTTCATTAGATTTTTTTCTTGGAGTCCCTTCCTTCACATTCCATCTCCTCACCACACATCTCACACTGTGCATCCTCACGTCCATGAGAAGGCGTGAGACGTTACACTCCTGCACCGTCTTAAAGAGGCCTATCTGAGTCTAGCCTATCTGAGCAGAAAGGGGGGGTGGGGGGCTGGTGACTGTGTGTGATCTTAGGTCTCGGGGGGTGGCCCCCGCTTGTCAGAATGTGCTGTTGCAGGATCTTCCTGATGAAGTCATTAAGAAGCCATTAAGAAGCCATTAAGAATCATTAAGTCGGCGAGGTGGCACTCTGGTGCGCGCACAGCGAAGCACCAGGCATCAGGAAAACGTGTTCATCACGCAGCTTATTTGTTTCCCCAGTGTGAGACTGTAAATACTATGACAGTGTGTTGAAGTGTAGAGCCTAATGAAAGTCTGCATAAGATCCCTCTCTGCCAGTGTCTCCAGAGGGGCCCCTCTCTGCCAGTGTCTCCAGAGGGGCCCCTCTCTGCCAGTGTCTCCAGAGGGGCCCCTCTCTGCCAGTGTCTCCAGAGGGGCCCCTCTCTGCCAGTGTCTCCAGAGGGGCCCCTCTCTGCCAGTGTCTCCTGAGGGGCCCCTCTCATCATCACGCTGCATCCACGCCAGCTGACTCTCCAAAGCAATAAACAGGAGCGCACACAATCCCCCCATTTTGGTTTCCCTTTATATCTCTGGCTAATCGGCCAGGTGTGGGATGAGCTTCGCTGAGATGAGGAGAAATACATTAAAGAGCAACGACTAGTTGGAATTGTCTTTTATGCTTACAATAGACAGCAGATGGGTGATCTTTTTCGGTGCACGATTGTGTGCTTATATTAGTGTGCATTTGTTGAAATCAATTCCCACATATGCATGTCTGTGTGTATGTCGGTCTGTGTCTGTCTGTGTCTGTCTGTGTGTCTGTGTGTGTGTGTCTGTGTGTTTTGATCATCAAGTGCCTCTACTCACCTTTCCATGGGCATTCCCTCGACGCGGTTGTTTTTCTGGCTGATTGTCTGTGGCCACTGGAAGGCCTGTGCACTGACATGTTGGGGAGGGTGACTACTCGAGGAGCCACTGAAGAGCTCTTATCTCCCTCATTAGGGCCAAGCGAGATGTGGCTTCTCCCCATAATCATCTCCATACAGTAAATCTCTCATTAGGAGGCCGCTCTAATGGGGGCCCTTGGAGAGAGGAGAGGCCGTTTCTGGGTGGCGCACCAGATGACGAGGGGGAGGCAGGGAGAGGAGGGAGGCTCAGGTGGCACTCTGCTGGCCCTCTCATATCAGCATTGGGCTCTGAGTGGCCTGCCTTGACCCGCGGTGATGACCTCACTCCTTTAGAGCGGGCCCGCTATCTCATAAGCTACCTGGGCTATCAACAAGGCTTTATGTGAGCGCCTGCAGACTGTCCGAGCGGCCCGTGATTGACTAGCTAATTTCCTCCGGCGTTGTTTGGTTTTAGTGGAGTCGGGGTTCATCCTCCTGGCTGCGCCGCGCTGAGTAAATGGGAACGGGAGCACTAAAGCTATAGCACAGCTGCCGCCATGTTTATGCCGTAGAAGGTGTCTGCATCAGCCCACACATTTCTACCAGACCCCACTCCCTCTGTCTGTCAAACAGAGAGTTCAGCCCGCGTCTGACTGGACAACCCAGGTCAACAAACTTCTCTCATGGATTAATCCTTGTTGTGTGTAAACACATTAACTGGCAATTAATATGGAGATTGTGCTCCAGATGTGCTTGTAAGTGTGGATTTTGGACTTGGCAGGCAGCGCGTTGGTCCATATGGGTTAGCTGCTGCTGCAATATTCCACCTGCTCCTGCCGCCATTATTTCTCACACGGGCAAACAAACGGCTCCAAATGAGAGCGGCAACATTTGGTGAGGCTCGCCTGATGAGGATGGGGAGCTGTGTGTATGCTCGCTGCATTTAGATACACCTGGTTAGTGTGAGCGGAAACATGGTAGAAAACACAAAAAAATCCCAAACTGTTTTTGTTTATCCTTTATGCAAATATCCTGTCCTCCCACACGCGGACGGGGATGGTTTGAGGTTCTCATCAACAACTGCCACTGTCGATTTAATGATGAAAAGAACATTTATTTATGTTTTCCCAAGCCAGCGCCTGTCAAATTCACTACTGTTTACAAAAGTTGAGTTGTTTAACGTCAGATGATATGGCAACTTGATACCAGGACAAATAGTCACATGCACTTTGTTAAGGTCAGGGGATGACCTTGCTTGCATGTGACAGATTGTCCTCCTGAATGAAAGCTGTATCAAATCTCCCAAAGCCCTGCACACATCCCCACTTATCTGCACGGTAGTAAATCTCTGCAGAGGTTCAACATGAAAACCCGTCTTTGATTTTATGGGCTCGTTTTGGGAGTCGAGTGTGGGGGAGTTGGCAATAGGCTTCTTAAAACGTGTGTATCATGCAGTATTCCTTTAAATCTTATGGACATGAAAGGGAGAATGGACTACATTACTTACTGCTCACAGAGAGGAGGCAAAGCACAGACTTAAATTAGCCATTGATGTTAAAGAGTGATGAGGGAGATGACTAGCCACCGGGACCCGCGTCCGTCCATGACACCAGCCAAATGCTGGCCACAGCCTCCCACTCACTGCCCCTCAGGGTTCTACCGGCCCAGCCCGGATGGACGAGTGCTCCCCTGATGGTAGCATCCTTTTCCCTGAGGTCTGCGGCGCATAGACAGCTAAAGGGGAGGCGCTAGCAGAAGCTGGCCACATTTTGCTGTGCCTGGCATGGGCATTACGTTGGCTCGGG
Source organism: Galaxias olidus (assembly GCA_026901105.3). Classification (NCBI taxonomy): domain Eukaryota; kingdom Metazoa; phylum Chordata; class Actinopteri; order Galaxiiformes; family Galaxiidae; genus Galaxias; species Galaxias olidus. Next base: position 18,851 of record JAPMUY010002154.1, on the reverse strand, counting down.
CCAGGCCTGAGTCGTCCAAGAGCTCTGTCTTTTTTCCGGACCGGCCTGTGTGCCCGCGTGGGGCCTGGCATGCAGCGTCTGGGCTTGGCATCCCGGACAAACAACGGGAGGTGGAGGCATCCTCACTCTCCTGACGATCTGCTCCAAGGACGATTTCCCCTTCTTTCAGGGCAGGGCTGAGGAAAAGCAGTTTGAAGGCTCTGAAAAGGAGACAGAAAGGAGAACAGAGGATGCTTGAGAAGAATGGATGTTGTGATGTTAATGCCTTTGACTCAAATTGAAGCATGTATTTGGTCTCAGTATTGCCAGTCCATCTGTTGCAGTTGTGCTATAAATAAAAATGCAGCTATAAGAGGGCATACATATTAAGCAATCCCTTGTGGATTGGTCCAAATAAACACACTTGTTTATATAGCTTCCCAAAAATGAGTGCTAAGTATAATTGCTAATTAGTGGAGGGGGGGATGCAGGCTTTTGAAATTTGTAAACAACCATTACAGTTTATACCAGTTATGGAGTGAATCTTCTCTGAACAGATAAAGCCACGGAAACCTGTCTGAATGAAGTCTCACGATCTGCATTATTTTTGGTGACTATTTACGGCGCATCCATGAAGCTAGTTATGCCGGTCCATGTAATATTTCAAATGTGCTGATCCTTTGTGGGAGTTGAAGACAGCCATCCTCCACACTTCCTATTTCTGTCTGTGACAGACCTCGGGTCAGAACAGACCGGTACCGGCCAGGGAAACCACCCTGGATGTGTTAATAACATCGCCCCCCCCCCCCACACACACACACACACACATCACTCTTTTATTAAACAACCGTGTTCATTGGGTAAGCAGAGTATGGAGTATTAGTATTGATGTTCCCGGGTGGCTAATGAGGAGGGTGTGGCTACGCCACCGAGCAGAGGTTTGAATCCCGCCAGCGTGCTGCAGACACCATGTGGTGGGGAGCCGCTCATTAGCATACCGCGCTAGGTGGAGGGCCAGTCGGCCATGGCTGATGGAAAGGAAGCAAACTGTATTTTAAAGCAGCGCCCTTCCTGTAACCCCCATAATTCAGGCTGTTTATGATGTAAATATTTCAGAGAGGTGAGATGACCCCACAGCATGGCAAAGGCCATTAATAATCATAAAAGTGTGAACCTCCCTCTCAATGATTAATTGCATGTGATTTGCATAATGCTTTGTTTGCGGTGAGCCTTAAGCAATTTACTACTAGCCAGGCAAACTCCTCGGATGTAGCCAAGGCTACTTCAAAGTGATTTCTGTTTCCATGTTATTACTGCATTTACATTTCTCTCCATGGAGGGTTGAAAAGTAGGGAGCCTGCAGGAAAATATACTGTCTGTCAACAAACAAGCATTCACTGCTTTCTGCACATCCTTATCATTAGGAATAAGCATAGCTTTCTCCTATAACCTTTTCCTTTAGGGATAAGGAAGTGCCCGTTCATTCTTACATAGAGCGCAGTAGTAGAAATGCATATCTATTTCAAAACATTGTTTGTGTATGTGAGTGTCCAAGTATATTTCTCTCAACAGCATTACGATTATAATTAACCTCTCCTTCGGAATTTTTATTTAGTAGGTGAAAATGATGCTTACCAATCAATAAAGACAAAAATAGCTGCAGAGAAAGGAAAAGACGAGTTGACCAAGCAAAGTGAGACTATCGATGCAAGTTCTCTGATACCAAGCATTGGCAAAGTGAGACTATCGATGCAAGTTCTCTGATACCAAGCATTGGCAAAGTGAGACTATCGATGCAAGTTCTCTGATACCAAGCATTGGCAAAGTGAGACTATCGATGCAAGTTCTCTGATACCAACTTGCTTGAGCAAGATTAATCTGCTCAGTCGGACAGATCCAGAAGCATACGCAATCATATGCATGCATTGTTTGTACGGATCAAAGTCCTTGATCACTAATCCCTCTGTTCAGACATGTCCCAGCCATCCTATAAGTCACAGCGAACTAGTATTCTTCGCACACACACACGCACGCACTCACGCTCGCACGCACGCACACAAAACATAATGCATTGCCCATGCTGCCCTAACCCCACAGAGATTGGATAGTTCTTCATTGATAAGAGGACATTGTTTTGGAATAGGCTATACAAGACTATTTAGGTTAGACCAAATAGCTTGGTATGTTTTTTTAGCATCTACCAAACAGAGATTGAATTACAAAGCACTGTGAACCGCATTATTGTACTAGACTAATGATTTTAAAAGGTGTTATCTATTTTGTTCCTGTACAGTACGTCTGCTACAAGTGGATGTATTTACTGAGGCGGACGGTGGGGGACACATCTTTTCCCAGTGTAACCTGGCAATGGGTTAACTAGAGCACAGGGGCCTTTGTGATCAGTCAGACCGAGCAGGCTGGCCAAACAAAGGGGCTCTCCAGTGAGACATTAAAGACCCGGGCGGTCAATAGTCCTGTTTGATGTGGATTTTTCAGAGGCAGAAACTAGTGGCGAGCTTGGCCCGGGTTACAAACCACTGCCTCTCCTCTCCTCCTCCTCCTCCGTTCCTCCTCTCCTTCCCTCCTTCCCCCTATACCTCTGCAGACAAAGACAATACATCTGCGGTCCCGGAGGAACAGGTGCTGGCCATTTAGCCCTGACATGGTGTTTGATTGGAGCGGAGCGCTATCACATTGTTCCCGTCCAATCCAGGGCCGAACAGATGACATTTTCACAGTGTTTAATAAAAGCCACTCTTGATTAGCGAGGCCTCGACACAATCTTTGTATTTATTCGAGGCACAGCATTCATTTCTAGTAATTAATGAACAAACGTGGAGGGCCTTGGCACAGCTGCCTCCGCTGGGAGGCGGGAGGAGGACAGCCCTTCCAGTCTACCAGATTAGATGCACTTAACATCCCAGTCTGGCCGCGGTGTTCTCACTGTCTGTCTGTGGTCGCTGGTAGGGCCATGGTGGAGTACCTGGGCTTTCCTCCGCTGGCAAACACACGGGGAAGGAGCAACACTAATTTGGTCCTTGCAGTGCCTCTAATTATTTCTGCGTAGCAGCTCGGCTCTGCCGTTCTGTGGATGAAACGATATACTGTAGCCAGCTTCCTCATCTGTCTCCTGTTGCAATGTGTGTTAGCGATAACGAACACAACCGATGCTAAACAATCATTATTTTCAGTGGATATGTTTATTATCGGTCCTGTGAACCCATAACCCTTTCCCATTATTTCTAACAGTATATGTATGTGTTAGGATAGGGAGGAGGTGAGGCCTATATATACACTACAGAGCCATGGTGCGTTGGGAAACGGGGCCAGCCAGCTTATTCCAGTTCCGATTCAAAGTCCCTCCCCGCTTCCTCCATGTCCTTTACTGGGATTCTCTCTCTCTCTCTCTCTCTCTCTCTCTCTCTCTCTCTCTCTCTCTCTCTCTCTCTCTCTCTCTCTCTCTCTGTCTGTCTGTCTGTCTGTCTGTCTGTCTCTCTCTCTCTCTCTCTCCCTTTCTTCATTTGTTTATTCCAGGAAGGAGTCGTTGTTTTTCATCCTCCCGTCTCATATCCTGTCTGTGGCTGTCACACCATTTTAGTTGGAGGGATAAGCGGATCTCTTTTATCCACACTTGATCTTTTTCCCTTTTATCATCACGTCTTGGTTCAACCCCCCCCCCGTCTTCCAGTTGGCTGGCCGTGGAGCTGTGCTTCATGAGAACAGTTTAGACTTGAAAGGTTAAGGGAGTGAGGAGGGGCTGGTTCAGTCCACAGGTTAGGCCTCTCAGACAGCGTGTCTGTCACTCTACCAGGCCGCCGCGTCCGCCGTCTGGCTTTCCGTCAGCCACTAATTGTCTGCCAGCTTCTTCTTCTTCTTCTTTTACAACGTGGCAGGCTTAAAACGGACCGGAGTTTAAGTTGAGGCCTGCTTACATCTCGGGAAGGGAGTTCTCCTCCTGCCAGGCGGAGGGACGAGGGGAATGAGCAAAGTGGAGCTGGAAGGAAATCATTACAGAGCTGTTTCCTCTGTGCCCAGACCAGACAGGAGTCTATCACAGAGATGGTGGGAAATACACAGGACCTATCAAATAAATCCCTCCGGATTGGTTTGAGAAAATACTCTTCTAGTCGGAGCCCCTATGTGATTCATTATCCCTACGGTCACTCAGGTGAACCTCAAACAATCATGGCTTATCTACGTCCCCTCTCAATCACTGAGCGGGAGCACCATGATCTGTCCACCAATATATGCATTTCTATTTCCTGGTTTAGTCACACGGGCGGCTATATGTGTAACTATACATCAATATTTCATCAAGTAATCACACTTTTATAATGCACATGCAGATTAAGTGCAATTGAATGTCAAGTAATTTAGCCGAACACGGTGAAGTAATGTCCGGTTATTATGAAGCCATAACTAGTCACGCAGCCGCCCTGGCCAGTGGGACGCTGGTTCACACTCCCATTGTAAATGGAGACGCTGGTGACGCTGGGACGCTGGTTCACACTCCCATTGTAAATGGAGACGCTGGTGACTGTTCTCACTCACATTGTAAATGGAGACGCTGGTGACTGTTCTCACTCATATTGTAAATGGAGAAGCTGGTGACTGTTCTCACTCATATTGTAAATGGAGACGCTGGTGACTGTTCTCACTCATATTGTAAATGGAGACGCTGGTGACTGTTCTCACTCACATTGTAAATGGAAAACACATTTTGTTCCGTCATCCCTTCTAATATGTGCGTATGAATAATGATCAGCTGGCTTGTCCATTGAACCTTGTATTTATGCTCCCTACGTATTAGAAAAGTGCAATTCCTAAATGGTCCAGAAACCCATTTAAGTAGCAATAAAATTGCAAATGCCTCTCTTTTTTCTGTTTTGCCGCCTTTCAGTATGGGCAGTGGCCCACGTGCCTCTCTCCCACTGTGTGCACGCCTCTGGTCTCACACATACACCGCAATGTGATACGGAACACATTTCCCCATCCAATTCCTCCCTGCTGCGATGGTGAAACACTCGGCGAGATCCATCTTTTTCAATTACATCGAGAGGGGACAGACATTCCTCCAAGCCCAGAGGGAGAAGGAGTTTTAAGGACAGGTCTCTCTCCCACATCTCAAGTCGCATTAAAATGGATTGGCAGCATGGCATATTAAAGAGAAATCTGACCGCTTTAATCGCCAGGGGTACTCACAGAGGAATCCAATGTCCCGAGACAGTCGCACAACACACACACACACACACACACACACACACACACACACACACACACACACACACACACATATAGAGGAGAGGTGTGAACAACATGACTATGTTAACGGAAATGGGACCAACATAGCAGGGCATCCAGCATCCCTCTAATAAGACAGGTCAGGACTCACACAGGGATTAAAGGGAAGCCAAAATGCCACATGCTGTCGGCGAGTCTCCCCGTGACAGCAGGGAGAGGCAGGGGCCTACAGGTACAGGAGCAGCAGTGTGCCCTGGTGAGCGGCTGTGTTAGCTGGGAGCCTAAACATTTGGCTGGCTGTTGTTTGAGCCTGCAGCACGCTGTAACCAGTCCACCGTGGGACCAGGCTATGGGCCCTGTGATCAGTCAAGGGCCTTGCCGTGACGGGGGATTGGAAACACCGGGGCCCCTCTGAGTAATGTGCAAGGAAGCGCCCCCTCCTCTGCTCACCCCCCCCCCCCCCCTCCTACTCTGCTCACCCCCCTCCCTGCTTCCTCCTCTGTTCACCCCCCTCCTCCTCTGTTCACCCCCCCATCTTCCTCTGCTCGTCCCCCCCTCCCTCCTTCCTCCTCTGCCCCCCCTCCCTCCTCCTCCTCTGCCCCCCCCCTCCCTCTTCCTCCTCTCCCCTCCCCTCCTTCCTCCTCTGCCCCCCCACCCCACTCCTAAGCTCATCCCCTGCTGTCACAGAGGGGTGTGGGTGTGCAGCTCCAGGAGGGGGGGGGGAGGTCAGTGTTTGATGCTCCCTCCCGGGGCCCCTGGCTCACAGTTGGCCATTTGTGTTTGCTTTTGTGTGGCGCGGCAGGAGTGGCCCCTCAGATCACCTTAAACAAGAGCCACGGTGGAGGGGGGTGCAGCCACAGGAGCCTGCAGAGGTACGGTCCAGACCCCTCCTCTACCTGTGGAGCTAGCAAGACAGGCTTTCTCTCTCTCTCTCTTCAGCCACAGGAGCCTGCAGAGGTACCCTTTTTCTCTCCCTCTCTTCCCTTCCCTCTATCTCTCTCTCTCCTCTTCCCTCTCTTCCCTTTCCTCTAGCTCTCTCTCTCTCCTCTTCCCTCTATCTCTACAGGCTTTCTCGCTCTCTCTCCTCTTCCCTCTATCTCCAGAGGCTTTCTCTCTCTCTCTCTCCTCTTCCCTCTATCTCTACAGGCTTTCTCTCTCTATCTCTCCTTCCCTCTCTCTCTCTCCTTCCCTCTCTCTCTCCTCTTCCCTCTATCTCGTCAGTCCCCATGCTGAACCAGGGGAAAGGAATTACACTCCCCACAGGTGTCCCCCCTCCGCCCCGACGACCAGCCTCCTCCTACCGATCGCCAGCGCGCTGGGGGGGTGAGGGGGGTGAGGGGGGGTGATGAAGACAGCACCCTGGGCGCCGCGAGATTGAAAAAGAGGGAGAACACATCTCCCCCCAAAAGGAGTGAGGTGACCTGGCCCAGATTGTTTGGGAGATTAAAAGTCCAAGTTTATGATGCTGTTCATTTGTCAGGCGTCTGTGATTGATTTGCGCTCTAAGCCGCTCCTCAGTGTGCTGACACCGTGCCGTGCGCTGAGGGCCTCCGTCCCTGACAATGACATCACCCCCCTCCCCCCCGGAGACAGAGGCAGAGCGAGGGGGCGCGTCGTTCAGACACATGTGCTCCCGCCACGCGCCTTCAAATGGATGCCACACTCCCCCCCCCACACACACACTAAATCCCCATTCTACATCACTTAGGTGGTGCGCCTTCTCTCACTGCTCTCATGCTTGCAATTTAATCGCCTGTCATTCTCAAATAAATGGACTCTGAACAGCAGAAGTGACTTGAATGGAATCCTGTGGATATACCTGCTCTGTGTCTACTATCTAGATCATGTTATGACAGTAAATCCTTTGGTGAAGGCTCCATAAAGACTCCCTATAATCTCCCATTGCGTGAAGCACAGTGCAGCCTCGCCTTGTTCTCTGACCCCATGAAGGGCACAGTCAAGCTTTGTACTAAAACTTTTATTGGATGAGGAGGGGGTGGGGGTAGGGGGGGAGCCCCCCAGTGTATGGGGGCCTTGGTCTGTAATTGCTTGATACCCTTCTGCTTAATATACCCACGGAGGGAGGAGGAGGAGGGGGGGGGGGGGATATTAAAATAGTGCCTGGGAGCAGGAAGGCCCTTGCAGACAGACAGCAGCCATGTGGTTTTGAGGGAGAAGCCCTGGCCAGGCTCACCCCTGCCTCACTGTTGTTTGTTTTCCCAGGGGGCCACAGATGGGATCACCACGCTGAGCCTTTGTTGTCTTTCTCCTCCTGGTTGGTCCTCCTCCTTTATGATCCCAGGCCTATTCCGCTCAGGCGGTCCCGATTGTGTGCTCAAACAAAAAGCTTATGCTCCCGAGCGATCCCTCTGGTTGAGAACACAGACACTGTGTGGAAATATGTCGGCTGGCATTCAGGAGCAGCAAAGGGCAGTCCTGCGGTAATACCTCAACGTGCGGCCGCCACAAAGGAAAACAGCGTGAGGAATAGAGTCAATGGAGGTGCCAGGGACTTTATGGCGGCACGGGCGCTGCGCTGAGTGTAGGCCTTTGTCTGGCCTTCATAAAAGAGGAACACAGGCGTATTGTTCTGCTCTAACCACACAGGGAGTGTGTGGCCGGCCGCTAGCGTGGAGGAGAGTGATAGGATAGGCAGGCGGGCACATATGCCGACACAAACATGGCGGTGTTCTGGCTCTCCATCATCCTCTGGGTGTACCCCCCTCCCTGCAGAGGCACATCTGGGGCCAGGTGGCGTCCGTACATGCAGTCAGCAGGACCCCGCTAGGGCTGTAACGGTAGCAGCCATTCCTGACTGACAGGCAGGGGAAGCAGACATGGCGGTGTCTCACTCAGGCTGTTTATCTGGTGTCTACCCACCGCCACGCGGCTGATAACAAAGCAGCCTGTTTGCTCTGTTTGGTCTGTTAGCAGCCTCGCTAGCTGGGAGCGCTGGGACCCTCTTCCCCAAATAGCCCAGATTCAAATAAAAATGTGTCGTTTGTTAGCACACACACACACACACACACACACACACACACACACACACACACACACACACACGCACGTTCACATATAGATACCCTTACACTACGCTCCCTCATGGAGCAGAGGAGGTTTCTTAAACAACACACACACAAAAGTTGTGTTTTCACGAACCTTAATGAGTTGAACTCCCCAGACCGCATGAGGAGTTTTTTTTTTAATTGACAACGCAGCCAGACGCAGTCAGGAAGTGGGGCGCTGTCCTCCTCAGAGGCTCGTGGCTTACATAACCGCTCTCACATACCTCCGTCGGAACGAGGCGCGGTGCATGAGTGAACCGGTGACGAAATGTGGGAACTGCAAGATGACTCAGAAGAGCTATGCCTCTCGCCCTGCAGGGTGAGGAAGGACGGCGCGCCGCAGTAACTTTCAGCGAGAAGTGCACTCATGCTTAATTAACACCGAGTCCCAGAACCGCTGGCTCCCTCCATTACAGAGGTGGGCAGGCGGAAGGTCCCTTAATTGGCGGATGGAAAAAAAGAGAGAAGGAATATCTAGATGAATAGACGGGTCATCCTTTTAAGGTCAACATGTTTCAGCTGAAACTTGAAGTGTCCCCTCCCTTACAACGAGATTAACTTTGTCACTGCTTCATTTTACAATGGCATGCCCCGCCATAATGAGTTTAGCGTATAAGCCATAATACCTCCATTCTCCGGATCCCCTCCTCTTCTTCGCCCACAACATTGGATTTTTCAAATTAGTTTCACTTGGGCATTACACAGGCAATTTGATGTGGGCTGTAATGCAAGCTGAAGGCTGTTGGACTCAGGTAAATGAAAGCGGTATAGATGATGTGGTTCTGCTCTCCCTATTGATCTGATGGCGTGGTGATCTCCATCACTGGGACAAAGCCTCCCTGCTCTGATGGAATGGCGGCGCTATGTTGAGGGGCAACCGCTCATTTCCATAGCAACCCGTCAAAAAGTTTTGATATATTACTATCTTTAATCCATTTCTTTTTAATCACTGTTTTATCCACCGTCATCGGATGAAACAAAGAGCCTAATGGAATATTAAGTACTTTTCTTTAAGGTAAAAAAAAAAAAAAAAAAGAAAATGCTTTGGCTTTGGTATAATTTTGATAATGTTTCAGTGCCATGCCTGTCCAAATCCATTGGCTGAGCTGATCCACTTCCCCTCTGCAGCCAAACCCCTTCTAAACCCCAATTCATCTAATTGCACCTCGGAGTGCTAATAAATATTGTTATGAATTATTCAGAATGTGAGTGGGCTGATGACACAAAAACGGTGCACTGAGAAGAATTAAAAGTACTCCAAATTCGAAATAGGAAAAGCGGACTACAGCTTCTTTTGAATCGAAATGAATGCATGTTTCATAGAGAATGAATGGCGGTGTTATCCTCTTGACACGATTGTTTATTATTCTAGAAGGAGGATGGGATAATGCATGGCAGGCCTACGGATATGTCAGCGATAACAAAGACTCTGCGGAGCTCCATACATTGTGTATGCAGACATTAACCTTGTAATTATGGACATCACTGCACTCCCTGGCATTGTGTGAACACGTTGGCTAACTCCAGACGCTGTTTGACATGAGCAACATGGCTGTCGCGGAACGACCCCTGGCATAGCAGTCGTCTCATGTCCAATAAGTGTGTCTTTAAAGCCGTCATGTCTAATTTGTCACCCGTGGTTTTGACTCAAATGTCACCGTGTTCCTCTGAGCTGGGGGGCTTAAGAACCTGCTTCACGGCCACCGGTCCGCAGGGAGCAGCCGGGGATCAGGCAGTGCTGCCATGGCGCGGTGACGGCCAGGCATAGCGAGCGTCTCTGGCTGTCTGTGTTAGCGCTCCACCACGGAGCTCCACTAATGGCCACGGCTCAGAGCAGGCCTCATTAAGGCCAACTGACACGGGGAAAAAGCAGAGCCTGCGGTAGGCCTGATTAGATTAAAAGTTCAGACAAGCCTTTGGTCTGTGTAATTTGTGGAGCTTCGGTGATACACCAGTAAACAAACGTGGAGCACTTTGAAAAACAGCACCCCTTTAATTAGCTTGTTAAGACTGGGGGTTAGCAATATCAGTGCTAGGGCCATGGGGAGGGGGGGGGAGGGGGGGGTGCCGGCATCCAGCGAGGTAGAGACGCCGGCAGACAGGGAGAGAGAGCAGCAGGGACAGGGGAGGGCGGGGGAGGGCTGTGACATGGGACTTCACCATCGCTGTTAGTTTGTTGACAATTCAGATAGAATGGGGGCCATGCAGAAGCAGAGCCCAGGCCCCAGCCCCTGATTTGGGGACGATGGTCCACAGCTGTTTGGCTTGTTGCTTCCGCTCCACTAATGAGTTTGCAAAGAAGCGTACGTCTTGCCAGCCCAAGGCGTCCTCACTCTGGCTAATCAACAGTTTGTTGTGTGTGTGAGTATCTCTGTCTTGGAAGCGACCACCTGGACACCACCGCTGCGGCTCCAGCTGTGTTCGCAGTCTCATAACTGTGTTTTGGAAACTTCTCCTGGTGTTCGTGCAGCAAGTTACAGTTTACACTGACCGAAGGTCTGGTGTCTAGACAGCCAGCGCCCCCCCCCCCCCCCCCCCCCTGCCCTCTCCTTCTTGGCTATCTATTATTTACAGTCAGTCAATGTTTATTCACTGCCTCCTATTCACTCAACATTGATACCAGAGCAGTATGGGTAAGAGAAATGTTTATTTTATGTCATGAGCAAATATTACTACTGGGAGCAGGAGATCTGATGCTGGTGCTAATTCTGTTGATGGCTCATGCATGAGTCATAATGACATCTAAGTGATGGATAGTATTAATACCAACTTCAAAACCTTCCGCAGACTGAACAGGGAGATGAAAAGGGAGAGGGAGCCACTGGGACTCCTACGCCTTCTTGATCCCTTCCTCACCATCCGTTGACTTCCATTTATCGTTGCATTTGTCAAAATCTCGGGGCTGGATGTGTTTCTGCCCCAGCCGCTGCAGTTCCCCGTGTGCTGATTCCAGCCGTGGGCTAATCAGATGAAAGTGGATTTCCTCCCCTTTAATAGTCCTCCTTTAAAGCTGTCATCTCCTCGCCTGTCCGTCCAACACGGCCTCCGCTGAGAGGGGGCGGGGTTAACGCTTCTGTCTGCATGTCTGTCCGCGTTGTCATGGCTGCACTTCTGTGCCACACTCTCCATGTCTGTGTCAGCAGATAGAAGAGGTGTGTGTGTGTGTGTTTAGTGTGTGTTTGTCTGGGTTACTTTGAGTCCCCAAACAGAGGTCGTTCAGTCACTCCACCCAGCGATCTGAAGCCCCTCCATGGTCCAGACCAGAGGTAGCATATCACCCAGGGCCTGCAGAGGAAGCATATCACCAGGGCCTCCAGAGGAAGCATATCACCCAGGGCCTGCAGAGGAAGCATATCACCAGGGCCTCCAGAGGAAGCATATCACCCAGGGCCTGCAGAGGAAGCATATCACCCAGGGCCTCCAGAGGAAGCATATCACCCAGGGCCTCCAGAGGAAGCATATCACCCAGGGCCTCCAGAAGACCCTGGCCCTGCTTCCTCCAGAGGACCTTGGCCCTGCTCCCACCAGCCTTGCTATTCCTCAAGGCTGCTAACAAAGGGTCAATCTGCATGCACAGAAAACACGTCTTTAAAAAAACTAACAAACCTGACCTGCTTTTTGGAGAAAAACTCGGTCAGAACCCCGGAAGGCCCAGACAGCACGGCCTCTTTTTCTCCTTGGTTTTGGGCCTTCACTAGCCCGCCCACTGAGCTGAATCAAAGAGACGGGTCGGCCCCACTGGTTGTGGGGGGGGAGTGTAGGGGAACTGAAACTGAGGCTATGGGGCCCGCGTGCCTGTCAGCGGGCCCACACTCTCCTCCGGTCCGGGGGCCGGTGGCGGGCCGGTGCAGAGGAGAACATGGCGGGCGCCTCCGCAACGCTCTAATCCCAAACAAACACACTGCTGGGCCAAACAAAGGCAGCAGAGGGAGGACAGGGGAGATACGGAGGAAGGCCGAGAACAAACAATAGCGGGTATTACACAACCTGAAGGTACACTAAAGCACACTAGGCGCGCGCCAGACACACAGTGCAGTTCAACAAAACATATATTATATACGTAGGCTCTCAGTGGGTTATAACACAAACACAGTACCTAAACAATAACACACACACACACACACACACACAGTGGCTCATCACACAGAGCAGAGAGTGGGAGGGCAGGGCCTGGTTATCTGGCGCTGGCTTGCGTTTGTGTGTGGTGCTGTGGTGGAATGGGTGGCCTCCCACACGCTCCCCCTGCGCTCGCCATCAGATTGCCTCCCACAGGGTGCTGCCTCTGAATCATTACCTCCACAAAAGGCCGCTCCACGGGAGCCAGCACCACCGAGGAAATACCTCTGGATAATTACCTGACTGTACCGAGATGACCCCCCCGTCCCACCCCTTCCCTCGCTGGTCTGATGCTGGGGTTTGGGCCGCCATCTCAGTGTTTTTGCTGTTGGAATGATCTGGGGTTCTGCATAAAAATGACATTTCTGTCTTTGAGGCAGACCCCATAAGCCCTCACCACATTTGCCTTTCAAAGCAGGAGAGGGAGAAACACATAGCAGGGTGAGCGGCTCTGTGGCGCTCCAGAACAGCGCCCCCACACACACCAAGGACACATCTGACCAACACACACATCAAAGCACGGCATAACGCATCAGGACAGGCTCAACACGGCGTTGGGGGATGGAAAGCCGCTGCTCCTGCCTCCTCGGTACTGGATCTGCTCCTGCCTCCTCGGTACTGGATCTGCTCCTGCCTCCTCGGTACTGGATCTGCTCCTGCCTCCTCGGTACTGGATCTGCTACGGTGGTCCTCTTAGACAGTGCCAGCGTGGACAGCGTAGTGCCACGGTGAAAGGACCCAGAATAAGAAGCGTCTGGGGCTCCCAGGGGGCCCGTGGTGTTGAAGTGCTGTTGTGCTTGAGCAGGCCGCGGGCCCTTTGTGGGCTGTCCTAGTGGCTATCAACCACCTCGCCCGTCCTCTGGGGGGCCCCTTACATGACTTAATCAGACCAAAGGCCCTGAAATAGCAGGGCTGCCATATGGCTGCTGCCATGACGCCCAGCTCCTCCTCGGATGTAAACAACCAGATTACCTCCACTGCGGAACTCTTTTTTTTATATTACGGGCACCATGTGGAGGGCGAGCCTTACAGTAAGAGCTACTTTAGCGTGAGCTTTTTCCCCGCCGAGTGCACCGACCCTCCATTTCCCAGCGGCCGCGGTACATTACAGCACGCGCCTCAGGCCACGCAGGCCTATAGCTAAGCCCCGGCCGGCGCCGCTCACTCTGGGTAATTTAGTTCTTAGCAGCGGCCTACCTCTCAGCTCCGCGGGCAGAGTGAATGCATGGCCGTCACTGCCCTACAGTGGAGGGGTGGGAGTGTGTGTGGAGGGGGAGGCAGGGTGAGGAGGGGAGTGTGTGTGGAGGGGGAGGGAGGGTGAGGAGGGGAGTGTGTGACTTCCCGTCGTCCAGTGTGTCAGAAGCAGTGGTGGGAGTGTGTGTGGAGGGGGAGGCAGGGTGAGGAGGGGAGTGTGTGTGGAGGGGGAGGCAGGGTGAGGAGGGGAGGTGTGTGACTTCCCGTCATCCAGTGTGTCAGAAGCAGTGGTGGGAGTGTGTGTGGAGGGGGAGGGAGGGTGAGGAGGGGAGGTGTGTGGAGAGGGGGAGGGAGGGTGAGGAGGGGAGGTGTGTCAGAAGCAGTGGTAATTGTAGACCATTAAAGCAGAGGGAGGAGTCCGGCGGGGGAGCGTTTGATGAAACGCCGTTATGCCGGAGCCTCCGCCAAGCGTGGCGGGGTCAGCGGGCTGGGGAGCACCTGGATGATTTAAGAGCTGAGTCGCTGCTTAATACTTAATGAGAGCAACCAGCCTCTGGACGCAGACACAGAGCGTCTCCTCCACAGCCCTGGGAACACAGACACAGAGAGCGTCTCCTCCACAGCCCTGGGAACACAGACACAGAGAGCTTCTCCTCCACAGCCCTGGGAACACAGACACACAGAGGGTCTAATCCACAGCCCTGGGAACACAGACACAGAGCGTCTCCTCCACAGCCCTGGGAACACAGACACAGAGAGCGTCTCCTCCACAGCCCTGGGAACACAGACACAGAGAGCTTCTCCTCCACAGCCCTGGGAACACAGACACACAGAGCGTCTCCTCCACAGCCCTCCACAGCCCTGGGAACACAGACACACAGAGCGTCTCCTCCACAGCCCTGGGAACACAGACAGAGAGCACAGCCCTGGGAACACAGACACAGAGAGAGCGTCTCCTCCACAGCCCTGGGAACACAGACAGAGAGCGTCTCCTCCACAGCCCTGGGAACACAGACACAGAGGGTCTAATCCACAGCCCTGGGAACACAGACAGAGAGCGTCTCCTCCACAGCCCTGGGACCACAGACACACAGAGCGTCTCCTCCACAGCCCTGGGAACACAGACAGAGAGCGTCTCCTCCACAGCCCTGGGAACACAGACACACAGAGCGTCTCCTCCACAGCCCTGGGAACACAGACACACAGAGCGTCTCCTCCACAGCCCTGGGAACACAGACACAGAGAGCGTCTCCTCCACAGCCCTGGGAACACAGACACAGAGGGTCTAATCCCTTTGTTGAATTAAAGGTGGCCTCCTTCCTGCTCCTCCGTCAGCACGGCATAAGAAGGAATCACACACACACACACACACACACACACACACACACACACACACACACACACACACACACACACACACACACACACACACACACACAGTTCCCGTGCCTGGAGGGTGAGGTGCTTACCGCTGTGCACACACACAGAGGCCTCATCTTCTCCCCTGTCCCAGCTCCCAGATTTACCGCTGTCCCCGTCGCCTTGGCAACTTGTTTTCGCCAAGTTTTTGTCCCGTTGTTCATTTTTTTCCCATTTCTCACACCCGGCGCGCGCCACAGCATAAATCTGCCACGCAGGATACCTTGTCATTCAGCCGATTCCTGCAGAAAAACAAGCAGAGATCTTTTGGCGGGGGAAAATAGTCCCGTGGCTGCCGTGGATCCAGCGATCCATCCATAACCCCGCGCAGAGGAGGGATACGAGAGAAAGAATCAAAGGCACATTAGTCTAGTGAGCGAACGAGAACCAGAGAGAGAGGGAGCGAGAATAGAGAAGGGAGTGGGGGCGAAAATAGACAGACCAACAATTCTCTCAAGTCATTATTACCACAGGTGTTTGGCTAATGCATAAAGTGGCCATTATCTCAGCGCGCTGCTCCGCCACTTCCTCTCCCCTTGGTTCAGAGGTGTTTATTGGTTGATTAGGAGCTATGCTGCCTCCACTGTACCAGTAGGAGGACACAGAACGCAGCGCCAGATAGCGAGCGCTGCTTGTCTGATGCGTGAGCTGGGAGAAGTGTGTCATGGACCCTGTTAGCGTACTTTCATTACCAGCCAGGATTTAGTGGGCCGACTGCCCTGCAGAGGTGACAATGAATTATACCTGGCCAAAATACACACACGCACACACACACACGTCTAGTAAGCGTGTGTGTGCTGCTGGGTTTGTGCGTCTATGTGATAGTGCTTGTCTGGCAGGCAGGCTCTCTCCCAGATCTTCCTGTGGATCTTTCCCATCCTCCTCCAATCTCTACTGTCTTTTACTTCAATACATTTATACGTACATTATTTAAATGTGTCTGTGTGTGGGTTGTTGTGTTGTAAACACACACACACAATGTCCCTGCGTGGTGCTTAGTGTCTGTGTGTGCCTAGGCTGTCTGTGTGTGCAGTACGTGTTTGTAATACCCCAAAGTGTGTTTGTGTGTGTGTGTGTGTGTGTGTATGTGTGTGTGTGTGTGTGTGTCTTTTTTGTGTGTTGTTCTCTGGTGAAGTTGATAAAAGAGAGAGAGAGAGAAAGAGAATGAGCGAGATGAGGAGACAGAGAGAGAGAGAGAGAGAGAGAGGGAGCTTTAGAGAAAGAGGTAGCGAGGTAGAGAGAGAGAGGGAGCTGGAGAGTGGTTCTCTGGGGTTTAGAGGGGATGCTCATTAAGGCCTCCTATAGCACGGGGAGCTCATCCCTCACACTGCCTGTGTCTGACTCCTCCACCGCGCTCTGCTGCACCACACAGCCCTCCAACCGCCTCACCTCACCCCCCTCTCTCTCTCTCTGTCCCTGTATCTCTCTCTCTCGCTCTCTCTCTCTCTCTCTCTCTCTCTCTCTCTCTCTCTCTCTCTTTCTCTCCTCTTTCAGCATCAACCTTCCCTCACTCCTACCTTACCGGCCATCTTGAAAGTTCACACTGCTCACTGTGATACACTGACAAACAACAACAGGGCAGACGTAGATACAGTAAGTCTGTGTTACAACAGGGCAGACGTAGATACAGTACAGTAAGTCTGTGTTACAACAGGGCAGACGTAGATACAGTAAGTCTGTGTTACAACAGGGCAGACGTAGATACAGTAAGTCTGTGTTACAACAGCGCAGACGTAGATACAGTACAGTAAGTCTGTGTTACAACAGGGCAGACGTAGATACAGTAAGTCTGTGTTACAACAGGGCAGACGTAGATACAGTAAGTCTGTGTTACAACAGGGCAGACGTAGATACAGTAAGTCTGTGTTACAACAGGGCAGACGTAGATACAGTAAGTCTGTGTTACAACAGGGCAGACGTAGATACAGTAAGTCTGTGTTACAACAGGGCAGACGTAGATACAGTAAGTCTGTGTTACAACAGGGCAGACGTAGATACAGTAAGTCTGTGTTACAACAGGGCAGACGTAGATACAGTAAGTCTGTGTTACAGCAGGGCAGACGTAGATACAGTAAGTCTGTGTTACAACAGGGCAGACGTAGATACAGTAAGTCTGTGTTACAACAGGGCAGACGTAGATACAGTACAGTAAGTCTGTGTTACAACAGGGCAGACGTAGATACAGTAAGTCTGTGTTACAACAGGGCAGACGTAGATACAGTAAGTCTGTGTTACAACAGGGCAGACGTAGATACAGTAAGTCTGTGTTACAACAGCGCAGACGTAGATACAGTACAGTAAGTCTGTGTTACAACAGCGCAGACGTAGATACAGTAAGTCTGTGTTACAACAGGGCAGACGTAGATACAGTAAGTCTGTGTTACAACAGGGCAGACGTAGATACAGTAAGTCTGTGTTACAACAGGGCAGACGTAGATACAGTAAGTCTGTGTTACAACAGGGCAGACGTAGATACAGTAAGTCTGTGTTACAACAGGGCAGACGTAGATACAGTAAGTCTGTGTTACAACAGGGCAGACGTAGATACAGTAAGTCTGTGTTACAACAGGGCAGACGTAGATACAGTAAGTCTGTGTTACAACAGGGCAGACGTAGATACAGTAAGTCTGTGTTACAACAGGGCAGACGTAGATACAGTAAGTCTGTGTTACAACAGGGCAGACGTAGATACAGTAAGTCTGTGTTACAACAGGGCAGACGTAGATACAGTAAGTCTGTGTTACAACAGGGCAGACGTAGATACAGTAAGTACAGTAAGTAAGTCTGTGTTACAACAGGGCAGACGTAGATACAGTACAGTCTGTGTTACAACAGGGCAGACGTAGATACAGTAAGTCTGTGTTACAGCAGGGCAGACGTAGATACAGTACAGTAAGTCTGTGTTACAACAGGGCAGACGTAGATACAGTAAGTCTGTGTTACAACAGGGCAGACGTAGATACAGTACAGTAAGTCTGTGTTACAACAGGGCAGACGTAGATACAGTAAGTCTGTGTTACAGCAGGGCAGACGTAGATACAGTACAGTAAGTCTGTGTTACAGCAGGGCAGACGTAGATACAGTAAGTCTGTGTTACAGCAGGGCAGACGTAGATACAGTAAGTCTGTGTTACAACAGGGCAGACGTAGATACAGTAAGTCTGTGTTACAACAGGGCAGACGTAGATACAGTAAGTCTGTGTTACAGCAGGGCAGACGTAGATACAGTAAGTCTGTGTTACAACAGGGCAGACGTAGATACAGTAAGTCTGTGTTACAACAGGGCAGACGTAGATACAGTAAGTCTGTGTTACAACAGGGCAGACGTAGATACAGTAAGTCTGTGTTACAGCAGGGCAGACGTAGATACAGTAAGTCTGTGTTACAACAGGGCAGACATAGATACAGTAAGTCTGTGTTACAACAGGGCAGACGTAGATACAGTAAGTCTGTGTTACAACAGGGCAGACGTAGATACAGTAAGTCTGTGTTACAACAGGGCAGACGTAGATACAGTAAGTCTGTGTTACAACAGGGCAGACGTAGATACAGTAAGTCTGTGTTACAACAGGGCAGACGTAGATACAGTAAGTCTGTGTTACAGCAGGGCAGACGTAGATACAGTACAGTCTGTGTTACAGCAGGGCAGACGTAGATACAGTAAGTCTGTGTTACAACAGGGCAGACGTAGATACAGTAAGTCTGTGTTACAACAGGGCAGACGTAGATACAGTAAGTCAGCAGGGCAGTGTTACAGCAGGGCAGACGTAGATACAGTAAGTCTGTGTTACAACAGGGCAGACGTAGATACAGTAAGTCTGTGTTACAACAGGGCAGA
>JAPMUY010002153.1:0-20716 GCA_026901105.3 Galaxias olidus | reverse complement strand
TATGACCGTGACCATAGAGATAGAACACTATTTCATCACATGTCATCTCTAGTGTTCCATCTCTATGACCGTGACCATAGAGATAGAACACTATTGCTATGTCATCTCTAATTGTTCCATCTCTATGACCGTGACCATAGAATGGAGCACTATTTCACAAATATTCACTCTCACCATTCGGTTGGGTTTCCTGAACTGGAACTGTAGGAGGAGAAGCAGAATATCTTAATTAATAGATAGCTTATGTCACCTTGCTTGGATTACATCACAAAGTCAAAAATATTTAAAACAACAGGAAAAATTACCTGTAAGGCTGGTCTCAACTGACTCTGCAAAACAAATATTTATTACATAATTTTTCAAATTTTAATTAATTATACAAAAAAAATACATGAAATCTATCTTGTCAACTCTACTTTTTCAAATGTATTACATCATAAAGTACACCTTTAAAATCCTTAGTAAAGTACACTGGGTACCGCCTCAATTCACGACAGCACCATAGCATCAAGTCTCGAAACTTTCCCCCTCATCGCCATAAGCCACGAATCGACTAAAGTAAGTAAAATGTCCGGTCAAGCAGTCTAACCCACGACCACACCAATAACACAGAGCACTGTACACCAGTCTATGTACTTTGTCTACCACATACATAACAGCACATAACACTAAACCTTTCCATGAGGGAGATCTTATAGCAATCCCTATACTCACCTAGTGTCTCAGAATCATCAGGAGCTGAGGAAGTGTAGAGAGAAGAGAGATTCAAACGACACACATTTTACAGTATGGAGCAGTTAATATGAAATAACTAGTCCGTACTATCATTCAGGTATGACGTGTTTGAACTACTTGAGTAGCAGAATTGATTGATGTATATGCTCTAGTGTGTTGCAGTTAAGTTTCAGTGATTATACAGTTTGCTTACCATTTCTCTGGCTAGTGTTCCCTTCTGAAAAGATGAAATAGGATATTATACTTTTATAGTATATATATATATATATATATATACACTATATACTTACTATACTATATCAATAAAAACTTTGACTGCATACAGGAGGTAGCATGGTGTGACACACAAAGGAAGAATAAAAAAAAAAGTTTTTAAATGGGTCAGCCCACAATAAGCAAACACACACACACACAAACACACACACAAACAACTTTGAACACACACACACACAACTTTGAACACACACACCATACACACACAACTTGAACACACACACACACGCACACACACACACACACACACAACTTTGAACACACACAAAAACACTCCCTAAAACAACTAAAGACCATGCTAAAGCTTGCTAGCCAACAAATAAATATGAAAAACAAATAACTCACCAGATGGATGAGAAACATCACCGGTGCTGTTAGAGGCAGTCGGAGCTTAAAAAAAAAAACATATATAGATATTATATTTCATGCTGTTACAAAGGCTAACTGTTTTAAAAGGATATGTTATATATAGTGAACACATGAATTAACAAATAGAACTACATCTAGTTTGATACACACACCAAAACTCCTGTTGATTATGATTAGAACTAGCCTAGTTGTCTAGGCCAAAGCAAGCAATCCCAATACTCACCTACTGTCTCAGAATCATCAGGAGCTGAGGAAGTGTTGAGGGAAGAGAGAATCAAACGACACACATTTTACTGTATGGAGCAATTAATATGCAATAACTAGTCCGTACTACCATTCAGGTATGGAAGCGTTTCAACAACTTGAGAAGCAGGATTGATTGATGTATGTGCTCTAGTGTGTTGCAGTTAAGTTTCAGTTATTAAACAGTTTTCTTACCATTTCTCTGGCTAGTGTTCCCGTCTGAAAAGATTAGGTGGGAAGTGGGAGAGAATATATACTTACTATAATATATCAATTAAAACTTTGACTGCATACAGACACCAAAGGAATAGTAAGAACTTTTTTTTTTTAATGGGTCAGCCCACAATTAGCAAACACACACAACTTTGAACACACACACACACACACTCACCCTAAAACAACTAGAGACCATGCTAAAGCTTGCTAGCCAACAACCAAACATGAAAAACAAATAATTCACCAGATGGATGAGAAACATCACCGGTGCTGTTAGAGGCAGTCGGAGCTTTAAAAAAAAAAAAAAATAATAATAATAATAATAATAATAATAGTTCATACTGTTAGAAAAGGATAATAACTGTTTTAAAAATTATATTTTATATATAGCGAACACATTCATTAACAAATAGAACTACATCTAGTTTGATACACACACACACACACACTCCTATTGATTATGATTAGAACTAGCCTAGTTTCACTACATTGTGTTGCCCTTGGTTACAGCCTAGTTGTCTACGCCAAAGCAAGCAATCCCAATACTCACCTAGTGTCTCAGAATCATCAGGAGCTGAGGAAGTGTAGAGAGAAGAGAGATTGAAACAACACATTTTTACTGTATGGAGCAATTAATATGCAATAACTAGTCCGTACTATCATTCAGGTATGACGTGTTTGAACTACTTGAGTAGCAGGATTGATTGATGTATGTGCTCTAGTGTGTTGCAGTTAAGTTTCAGTGATAATACAGTTTGCTTACCATTTCTCTGGCTAGTGTTCCGGTTTGAAAAGATTAAGTGGGAAAGAATATATACTTACTATAAAATATCAATTAAAACTTTGACTGCATACAGGAAGTAGCATGGCATGACACACAAAGGAAGAGTTCAAAAACAAGAACAAAGGGTCAGCCCACAAACACACACAACTTTGAACACACACACACACACAACTTTGAACACACAAACACAACTTTGAACACACACACACACAACTTTGAAGACACAAACACACGCACACAACTTTAAACACACACACAAACACGCACACACAACTTTGAACACACAAACACACCCACACACAACTTTGAACACACAAACACACACACACAACTTTGAACACACAAACACACGCACACAACTTTGAACACACAAACACACACGCACACAACTTTGAACACACAAACACACACACACAACTTTGAACACACAAACACACATAAACAACTTTGAACACACACACATACACAACTTTGAACACACACACATACACAACTTTGAACACACAAACACACACACACCTCTGTGAACACACACACAAACACACACACACACACACACACACACACACACACACACACACACACACACACACACACACACACACACACACACACACAACTTTGAACACACACACACACACAACTTTGAACACACAAACATACACACACAACTTTGAACACAAACACACACTCACACAACTTTGAACACAAAAATACACACACACAACTTTGAACACACACACACACACAACTTTAAACACACACACAACTTTGAACACACTAACACACAACTTTGAACACACACAGACACAACTTTGAACACACACACACACACACACACACACACACACGCACACAACTTTGAACACACAAACACACACACAACTTTGAACACACACACACACGCACACAACTTTGAACACACACAAACACACAACTTTGAACACACAAACACACAACTTTAAGCACACACAGACAAAACTGTGAACACACAAACGCACACACACACAGACACAACTTTGAACACACAAACACACACACACACACACACACACACACCTTTGAACACACAGAGACACAACTGTGAACACACAAAAAACACACACACACAACTTTGAACACACACAAGTCTGAACACACACACACACACACACACTTATTGAAAGGATAACCAGAAGGCAATAAAAAAGAAAGATACACAATAATTTCACTATATTGTGTTGCCCTTGGCCACGTCCGTTTCAAAATGTGGATAGCATTTATCAGGCCAACGTTCTCTTCTGGAATTAATCAAGTTGTTAACCATGTAACATAAAGTTTGTTTACAAAACAACATAGTTGTTAACCATGTAACATATAGTTTGTTTACAAAACAACATAGTTGTTAACCATGTAACATATAGTTTGTTTACAAAACAACAAAAAATAAACTGGTGACATCAGGACGGCCGACAGTAATTTGTTGAGGCGTGTCCAGCTCTTTTGGGACGAATCTACTTTGAAAACGTTTTAATTAAAACTACCTGAAGAGCATCATTCATTCCTGGGCCAGAACAGAACTTTCTAAGGAAAGAATCGGTGTTTTCACCAATGGTGTCACTTTGGCTGGCACAACAACTTTCCTATTCTGCATCCCTCAGCAAACTCTACCACTGTATTATCACCACAATATGATTGAAAGAAGAGGAAAAACAACATCTGCTGAGATTATTAGACACTTAGATTCTGACATATGGCACCCAAAAGCAACAAACAGGTTATACATACTGAGAAGAGGGGTGGTTTCTTCTGGCACGTCTGAAACAGATCAAATGCACTTTAAGTTTAGTCAGCCCAGTGACAAATAAATAATAAAAAACATCATATTTACAAGAAAAGACAGATTATTAAGTATGAGAAAATAATCTCACTTCAAATCTGATTTGAGAGCGATAAATCAGATTATTAAGTGTGATTAACACTTGTCCAGTATAAAACGTATCAACAAGTGAGGAAATTAAAACAAACTGAAAACTTTCACCTGTTGACTTTGGTGGTTTGATAACACAAACATATGAGTACTCACCAACTGTGTTAGCATCAGCAGAAGCTGTGGAGTAGTGTAGAAAGAAAAGGGATTCAACAAATGTCTCAGAGCACATAGCGTAGAGAGGACCAACTGTATGGAAAATGTGTCACACATACATTAGTTTATTACACCGGACACATTGCTGTATTAATGTGGCCACATTCATATAAAATGTTTTGTCAATCTTTTCAACAAGAGTACTTACCAACTGGTTCAAGAAGAGCTATATTAGCTAAGACGAGTGGAGAGAAATGACAAGATTATCAGTCTTTACTCTGTTTCTTAAACACATAATAAAAACTGTTTATTTTGACAGTACAGACTAAACAATAAACAAATAAAACACGCAAACACTCCCCCTCTCTCTCTTTCAAACAGGACAACTGACACGTCAACCCACACAAGCTCAGATGCTGTACAGTTAACCTACCAAGTGCCAGCCGGTTGTTGTCTAATAGACAGAAAAACAAAAGAATAGGGAAGAATAAAGAGAAAATTTTTAATTTAATTAAACAATTTAATTATCAATAATAAAGAATAAGGCTAATGTAGTGGATACAAACTAAGACCCAGCGGTTACCGTGTTACAAAGGACTCACCGTGTTTCTTTCTGTCTCAGCGGTTACGCTGGTTCTGTCTGTAGATGTCCACTAGAAAGAAAAACAGAAGAAAGATAAATGAAGAGCAAATGTAAAATTGTATTTTATTACATAATAAAGACTAAGAAAAACATTTATGAAAAAATGTATTTCAATTTAAAGTATACAATGGATTTACAATCGTAAAGAAAGAAAAATAAAATATTAGAGATTATTATACTAAATAATCAGAGAAAATATCATAATATTTGGACGAAATTGAATATGCTGTAAACCCAACAACAGACCCAATAATACATTATATGATTAGCATTCGTTTTTTTGTCTCTATTTTGACCTGAAATGTTGAAACAAAACTGACCATATTAGAATGCTGACACTGAGGAGATTGATTTAAGCCCCATTTATGAAAAAAATAATATATACACTAGAGTGAGAGAGAGGGAGTGAGAGAGAGAGATTGACCGCACTATCACAATGATGATACTGACAATTTCCTGCAGATTTTCTATGATCAAAAAGAACAATTAAGTCTCCAGCAGAAGAAAGAAAACTACTTATTTCCAAAAACTAAAACAATTTGGGGAGCGTGCATTTTCTAGGACAGCACCTAAACTATGGAGCTATCTCCCTCCTCTAATTTGCAATTCCAACTCACTTTTTATCTTTTAAGATCATCTCAGAACTCAGCTCTTTCAGTGAAATACTTGGACTTTTAGCCATTAATATCCACGTACGTATTTACAGATTTGTCTACACATTTACAGATCTCTGCACGCATTCACAGATTTGTCTACACATATACAACTCTCAATACACTTGCAAATCTGAATACAGACTGTTATTTTGTAAACACGCACAAACATGATTACGCACGCACGGATTGAGATACAGATGCACAACTCTTCACACGCTTTGCAAATAGTTTTGCAACAATAATGACCACATAGTCACGTTGGATTTTTCCAACTTTTGCGTCGGAGCGGAGCGTTGAAATGAACGGGAAGTGGAATTCTAATACTATCGCGAACGGTTTACTGTTGTACTATCGTTAAATACACATGAAATATATCGATTTAATGGAATCAGTTAACATTTGAATATTTATAACCTTATAATAATAATATAAGCATCTTTTAAAAGATCGTTCAAATTACTTGTATGTTTCTTTCCACTGTAACTATCGCTAAGCAAGCAGCCTGTCTTGTGGCGGTAGCACGAAAGCTGTCCTCTCGTCTACACTTGACTTGCGTTGAGTGCGGACCACACGCACGCTGTAACGGACATGACAGTGCGTAGTGCGCCAGCGCAACGGATGAATTGTGAACAGGGTGTTGGAGTGTGTCCCCGCACAGGACCCAGGTAAATGTATTGGTTCTTGTGCTGCTTGGCCAATTTTAGATGGCTCTGGCCTTAGCTCAAACGAATAGAGCAGTAGGACTCGGTCGACCTCACCCTACTAAGTACTACTACTGTGAATAGATCTATCAGCATTCACGTTAACGCTGTTACTTAAAAGTAACGATTAGTGGGTGAACTACCACCCCAAGCTGGTTCAAATAAGGCACTGATCAAAAGGAGGCTTAAGAATTGTGTAATGGCGTAACAAGTATCGGGTCATTAAGTTTGAACGTACACCTACTGACGCCACAGTAAAACACCTGTTCAGAAAGTATTAATCATACAATTCACAATGATTAAATATATTCGGACAGAACATTAAAACACACCAATATTCTTTTAGCTCATGACCTTGAGCTTTGGGTAGTGACCGAAAGAATAAGATCGCGAGTACAAGCGGCTGAAATGTGTTTCCTCCGTAGGGTGGCTGGGCTCAACCTTAGGGAAAGGGTAAAGAGCTCGGTCATCCGGAGGGAGCTCGGAGTAGAGCCGCTGCTCCTTCGCGTCGAAAGGAGCCAGATGAGGTGGTACGGGCATCTGATCAGGATGCCTCCTGGGCGCCTCCCGTTGGAGGTTTTCTAGTCTTCTTGGAGGTTGGACTAGTCTTTTTAGTTGTTTTGATGGTTCAGGTATTGTTCAGGAAGTGAAATGTTAGTCAGTATGCTTACTGATATGTTAGTAGCCTATATCAGTGAGCGTGCTGGTTGGTCAGTCTGTTAAGAACAGGGCACAATGGGGATAGAATCATTCTGCATCATCATCTGTAAGTACATTCAACCCACTGTGTCCATAGTGAGTTAAACACGATTTTTTAAATCATATGATTATGTTAACTTTATTTAGTTATTGTCTCTACAGCGCTTACTGTGTACAGTGGATTCACTCAAGGCCAGTATATTATAATCTAAAATAGTTTTGGTTTTAGATCTTTTCATGTGATTTTACAGACATCTTTGTTTTGAATTTTTTCTAAATGTATCCTCTTTCTCTCTCCCTTTACTTTTCTTTTGGTTTCTCTGTCTCTCTCCCTGTCCGTTTCTCAGACCTATTTCTATCAGCTTCTCTGAGCGTCCGTCCTGACAGATCTCAGTTCTTCCCTCATGAATCTGTCAGGTTTACCTGTAAGGTGTCAGGAGGTTCTTCTAAATGGAAAATAAAGCAAAACTTGACTAAAGGCGAGTGGGAGAGCTGCCCCTCTCGTTCTGGGATTTTGAATGGTTCTTCCTGCAACATTATGGATACCTACTCTGGAGATACTGGGGTGTACTGGTGTGAGTCTGACTCAGGAGAACGCAGCAACGCTGTCAACATCACTGTGACTGGTAGGTACATCAAATTAATAGAATAAAATTAAATAGAACAGGAATTAAATTGGGTTTATTTTGGACATACATAACTAAGTTTGTTCACAGCCCAGGGATGTAGGCAACATGTAAAGGGTTTTATGAGATGGGAATCAAAACGCAAAAAACAAATATATATTTATTTTCTTCTACATTATTACAAATATCAAGTTGTACATCTTTCTCATTTTGTTCCAATAAGTTAATTAAAAATGAGTTATCCCAGATGGTGCTGTGATCCTGGCAAGCCCAGCCGCTTCTGTGACTGTGGGAGATGATGTGACTCTGCGCTGTTTGACTCAAGACAAAACAACCAGGACAACCAATCCAATCTCCCCTGCTGACTTCTACAAAGACGGCTCCCTCATCAGGGCTGAGTCTACAGGAGAAATTACCGTACCTGCAGTGTCCAAGTTTGATGAAGGCCTCTACAAGTGTAACAACTCTGACCTGGGACAATCTCCAGAGAGCTTGCTGGCAGTGAGAAGTAAGACTCAATGCATAATAAAAATAATTCATCATCATCATCATCATCATCTTCATCCGCTTTGTCCGGGGCTGGCTGAACTTCTCACCCTATCCCTAAGGGAGATGCCAGCCACCCTCCGGAAGAAACTCATTTCCGCCGCTTGTATCCGCGATCTCGTTCTTTTGGTCATGACCCACCCTTCATGACCATAGGTGAGAGTAGGAACGGAGATAGACCGGTAGATTGAGAGTTTTGCCTTCTGGCTCAGCTCTCTCTTCGTCACAATGGTGCGATAAAGCGACTGCAATACCGCACCCGCTGCTCCAATTCTCCGGCCCATCTCTCGTTCCATTTTCCCCTCACTCGAGAACAAGACCCCGAGATACTTGAACTCCTTCACTTGGGGTAAAGACTCATTCCCTACTTGGAGTAGACAATCCATCGGTTTCCTGCTGAGAACCCTGGCCTCAGATTTGGAGGTGCTGATCCTCGTCCCAGCCGCTTCACACTCCGGAGGAAACTCATAAAAATAATTCAAAAACATTAAATGGTGGAATGCGTTACAACTTTATTTTTAAAACTGGGCTTACACTAAATCCAGATCAGGTCAAGATTATCCAAATTGTTTGAGACAATACTGAATTTGAACATCTTTGCAGAATGAGGCAGTTTTCACAGAATTAAATATTGCCTCCCTAGCTATGCATCATTTTGTTATTGACAGTGTGCTTCTGTTATATGAAATATCTTTCCTTTCTAGTTCCCAAACCACAGTCCTCCATTCCCCTCCATCTGATTATGGGGACGGGCATCTCTGTCGCTGTCATCGTTGTTATTGCGGGGATGCTGTTCTGCTGCTGGAGGAAGCAAAAGGGTATGTTTGACAAAACACCCTGTAACTTACAACGCTTTCGTCTGCTTTAAAACTAGATTCCTTAGTTTTACACGTAAAGCCAACTTTTTGAGCAAAAAACCTGTGACCAGAATGATACATTGTTGATAAGCAAATAAGTTATGCCTTGACATTTTTGCTTCCTTGTTAAAGACAGAATTTAATCATCTCAGACAAATCCATCGTTGCATCCTGAAACGCTCAAATTCTCGAATGTCATAATACAATGTATGAAGAATGGAGGTAGAACAATGGTGCATGTTACGCAACAGAAATGATGTATGGACCATTCAAATTGGTTCTTCCAGTCATTTCCTTCCTTGATTTTTGTCACATTCATGTTCTGTGTTTCAGAGAGATCTGTTCAGGGGCCGACCCCAGTTTACTCCACTGTGAGGACTCGCACAAATCCAGGTACGTTAAGCTGTACGCACTAGCACATCCATTCACACAAACCAATGTGATCATCTTTTATGCTTAGAATTCAGACTTGGGTGCTTAATGCAAAAACGTTTGTAGATTGTTAAAAAAAAATATTTTATTATATATATATATATATACATATACTATTCATATACACACACAAACACACAGTACTGTGCAAAGGTATTAGGCAGGTGTGAAGTCTTTAAAGTTGGGAAAAAATTATATAAAAATATAGATGTTAATTGTTTATTTTTATTGCAATTCCTAAAATACACTGAGGGAAAAGCAAATCTGTATCAAATCAACATTTGGTGTGACTACCCTTCACCTTCAAAACAGTATCCCGTGCCTAAAACCTTTGCACAGTATACTGTATGCACATGTGTAAGCCTTGAAAATCGCAAAGGGAACACAGAACTTGGTAAACCAGCTGTTAGTTTTTTGGCATCGGATAAATGGAACAAGATTGAACAGGAATTGAAATTAGAACAGTTTGTTTATGTTGAACAATTTGAAGAGAGTTCTTGTTTTGGTTTAAACTTAAATATTGTACTGTATTGTAAATATTGTAATGTAAACACTTTTATTTATTTTTGCTTATTTGTTTATTTTTCATGTAATTTATATATTCTGGCTTTAAACAGAGCACTGCTGGAAAAAAGACCTGGTCTCAGTCGGTTAACCCTGTATAAATAAAATAAATAAATAATTTGACAAATAAATAATTAAATAAAAATATGTTTTTTAAACAACGAATATTTTTTGTCATATATATATATACGTGTGTGTGTACACATATAGTACTGTGCAAAAGTTTTAGCCACAGGAGATATGTATATGATATATCTAAAAAACTTTCAACCATGACAAAAAGGTGGTTTTCTTTTATTTCTTTGGCTGTATGGGGTGTTGAATTCAGACAATGATGGAACTTGTGATGACGTGACCTACTCTGATATCAACCACAAGGTGAAGAGAAAACCACAGAAGAAGAGAGGTGAGGGGCAACTTACTCCTAGGAGAATTTTTTGTCTGTGAGTAATTATCAAACGTTGTATTTTTACATTTGTACTGGGATGTGCTAAAGGGGGAATCCCACACCACGTAAAAATATAACTAAACAAACCTCCATGTTCAGTGTATTTATTCAGATTTAAGCATTTATTTAATTATACTTATTCTATCTATTTATTTAATTATTTTATTAACTTTTCCATCAGGGGACCCTTCACCAGAGCCTGTCTATTCTGCAGTAAGGACAGGTACAACTCCTTGAACTATGTGGTGTCATCAGCACCATTTATCATATGAATTTACCTATGTCTGCTTGTACTATATTATAACAGCCAACAAATTGACATCTGATTTTAATGCTACCAATCAAGGTAAACTGCAATAATCTTCTGGTGGATGTAAAAGCATTTGGGTGATGCTTTTTTATTCTGTTTTGTGTTGCAGGTGGTCCTGTTGCTGTTCCCCAAAATGTAACTTATGGGCAGATTAAGATCCTGTCAAAGATTATACCCCAGGAGAAGAAAGGTACAATTGACTCAAACCTCTTTCGACCTGGATATAGGATATAAAACTACCCTTGAAAATCATAAGCTTTATGTGTGGTTCCTTCCTTGTCTCTCTGACTCTGACAGCTCACTCAGAACCAGACGTGATCTACACCTCAGTGAAACCAGGACACTCAGCAGGTACATAACCATCGGCACACACTCCAGAACTCTTTAAAAGTTCTGTTGATTTGTCTTTGACTATTCCATCAGTCTTACGTTAAACATGTTTTATTTTAACATTTTATAATGTAAGTATGATATTTATTGATCCAGGTGTAATAATATTGAATAACTAGTAATGGTCAGTACTTCTGTATTATGTACAACGTGCTAAAGGCTACACTAAACCTTTTAGTCCCTAAACACAGAACTTTGCAGTACTGATCATCTGTAGCTTGACTTCAAATGTTTGCACGCTCATCTAGTACCTTTACTGTGTTCCAGATCCCTGATCCAAGAAATACAAATACGGCTCATCTCGAAGGAACACGGACATTTCCCTGAAGCAAGATGCAGATTAATACACCCTCTTTCACACGCATATACACAAACACACAAATGCTGTCACAATGAAACACATAAGCACAACCTAAAATACATATTCCTGTATGTGCATTCCAGCGTATAAAAAAATAAATGGTTATAATATATAATATATATTTTATCAGAACAGCACTGTAGATAAGTGTCTATTTTAGAGTGTATTTCTGTTATTTTCCATTGTGGTTTTAACTGCTTCTTTTCAAGATGTGCACTCGGGTTAGGGGCCAAAAAAATTGGTACTGAAAAGGCAGGAACCCATTTTAGCCGCAGATGAAAATAACATCATTTTCCACTCGTCGTTGATAGCCCTTAGACCACAAAGATGCACCAACACCCTAAGCACAGCTAAGTTGCTAAGACCACATGGTTCTCATGATCTGGTCCATTGAGGTGTGAAAAACATAAAAACTGAAACTTGCATCTCGATTGATGTCAGTAGCAACAACTCTGTGGTTTTAGAGTGGTGTGAGGTGTATTTAATGCTAAAAGTTACAACAGACCTATTATTGTAAAAGTCTTTACTTTGAGGATAGTATTTCATTTATTGAAGAATTTGATAGAGGATGACTTAATTGAAAATTTTTACACAGACAAACACACACACACACACACACACACAGACACACACACACACACACACACACACACACACACACACACATACAGACATATGGTCCAACTGGTCGAGTCTAGTGGAGGGTTAGCAGTAATAGAGTGACCCCTGATGCAGTTCAGAGATCAGGTACCTTGCTCAAGAGCAAAAGAGTTATTTGTGGGCATAAAAGTTACAGAAAGGGTCACAGGTTCAACACTGCTAAAGGGGCCTCTGAGCAAGACATGTACTTCTTCTGCTCCCTTCTGAGTTGTTTGTGTATAAGTGGTTTGGAATAAAGGTCTGAAGATTGTCTGTAATGCACAGTGGTATTATTCCAATGACCAAACCAGGGCCGCGTGTAACATGGATATTGTGCATGTGTTGTTTTTTGTTAATAAGGGAGTGAATTTATTGTTTTTTAAAGCAGTGCCTTCAGTTGTTGGACATGGTTTTTGTGCAGTATTGATAATACAGACCTCTTGTAACACACTGCTTTTTTATTTACTATTTCGGTGGTAAGGTTACATGTTTTACATTTCATTTTACTTGTATCACGCTTGCAAGCTTTTAATAACTGGTACATTGAACATTATTTATGTTTTAATATTTTTGATATTGCATTTTTTTTTACTAATAAAATGTCACATCAGGAAAGTAGGGCTAGCTGTTATTTGTTTAATCCACTAAATGACCTTTAAGTTCAGTACATTGTCAGACCAACTGACAGAAAAGTGCTACTTCCTGTGAACAAAAGCCAGGAATCATGCTAGGCCCTTTACCCCAGTGGTTCACAATCCAGTCCTCAAGTACCCCCAGCCATTCCAGGTATTAGATCTTACCAGTTTCTAGCACATTTGGTGTAATTAGTCACTTACAGCAAGGCCTTGACTAATTGCACCAGGTGTGCTGGCACTAGAGAAGATCCAATTCCTGGCATGGTTGGGGATACTTGAGGACTGGATTGGGAACCACTGCTTTATACAGTACAATATTGACCTATACTTGTACAGTTCTGGTCCAGAACCTTAAGGATGTAAATGATAAGCCAGGTTTAAATAGGACAGGAAGCATGTCGTTCAACCAGAGATTGAACGTGCCCTGGCTTGTGTAGGAAGCAAATGTGGCCAGGCCAGCCCCTCTTTTTGACTCTCACGAGTTACAACTCCGTTTAGGGCGAACTGACCTATAAGTAGGAGTGTGTTAGATAGTTGTATAACTCTTTTTTATTATTATTTGTTTTATATATTTGTTTTAACACTACAACCCTGTATGCTTCGTTACACTCAAAGCCTGACTTGGATAAGGTGTGGCTTCGTTTCAACTCAATGTTGTCGAAACGCCCCATGCAGGCCAAACAGGAAACTACAACTTCCTTATTTGCCACTCACACGGCTACTTACATCAACAAGTCACAGCTGCGCTAGACTGGGTAAAGATGCGAACTTAACTTTGATAGCGGATAGTAATTCATTTGCAGTGGATTATTCCATATAATAAAACAGTTTTTCATTACTATTAAAACACTTGTATAGGCCCTGCATCTTGAATCTTCTAACGCCAAGCAAGCCTGACTTGTACAGGAAGCAGATGATCATGCGATTAACCCAGCCCATCTTTTTTGCTCCGAAGGTTTTTTTTGTACTTTTCTGAACTCAGTATTGTCGATATGCCTCCTGCAGGGCCTATGTGAAACTACAACTTCCTGATTCTCTCAACCCTCTGGCCTCTGACATCGACAAGTCACTGATACGCCAACTTTCAGTTCAGACATCGGAAAAACACAGACAAACACAAACAAATACTGTGAAGTGTTCACAAATCATTGACAGTCTTTTTAAAACACATTCAAGTAGTTGTTTCCAAGATTTACCCAGTGATGAGCCCCACCCACATAGAATTATTTTATTGTTTTGCTGTTGATATCGTCTAACCTAACGCGAGATCTGGTTGTGGTCCATGCATTTTTACCACGGAGTGCCCCCTGCTGGGCACACAGGGAACCTCAACTTCCTCATTGTCTCCTTATGGCATACCTCTTGACATACAAGTTCCTTTCTGCGCCAACTTCTGTTCAGACGTCACAGACATACACACATAAACACATAATGTGAAGTCTCGACTTTGACAATCTTCCATAACAATCTTTTTTGATACACATTAACATCTGACTGAAATTTCTTTTATGTAATTTTACAAATGAAAAGTTGAAAACAGGACAGTCCCTTTTCCAGCCACCAGGGAGCAGTTTTTATCTTCAGATGGTGATCCATGCAGACTGAGTCGTTTTATTAAATATGTTTAAATATATATATGTGCTTTACTGGCTGCAAATATTATATACAGTGTGTCCATCTATCTCATTTATATGGTGGAACTGCCATGGAAAATGATTGAAGCATGAAGAAGGAGGCCTTTCGGGCTTGGGTGGCCCAGGGGTCTCCTGAAGCAGCAGACGGGTACCGGGCGGCCCGAAGGGCTGTAGCTTCTGTAGTCAAAGAACCAAAAACCCGGGTGTGGGAGGAGTTTGGGGAGCTATGGAGAAGGACTTTCGGTTGGCCTCAAGGAAGTTCTGGCGAACCGTTAGACGGCTCAGAAAGGGAAAGCAGGGATTGGCCCAGGCTCTGTTGAGCAGGGGAGGAGAACTGCTGACCCAGACTGGGGATATTGTCGGGCGGTGGAAGGAGCACTTTGAGGAACTTCTTAACCCCCTTCAACACGTCCTCTGTGGAGATGCAGATGATGTGGTTCTGTTGGCTTCTTCGGACTGTGACCTTCAGCATGCACTGGAGCGGTTTGCAGCTGAGTGTGAAGCGGTCGGGATGAGAGTCAGCACCTCCAAGTCTGAGGCCATGGTTCTCTGCCGGAAAACGGTGGAGTGCTCTCTCCGGGTTGGGAGTGAGTTGCTGCCCCAAGCGAGGGGGTTCAAGTATCTCGGGTTCTTGTTCACGAGTGAGGGAAAGATGGAGCGTGAGATTGACAGGCGGATCGGTGCAGCATCCGCAGCAATGCGGGTGTTGTACCGGACCGTCGTCGTGAAGAAGGAGCTCAGCCAAAAGGCGAAACACGCGATTTACCGGTCGGTCTACGTTCCAACCCTCACCTATGGTCAATATATATATAATTATATTATAAGGATATATAAACAAGAAAGAGATTATTTCAACCTACTGATTTAAACTACATGACAAAATTATGTTGTAATCGTTATATTTTGACATTTACATATGGTTGCCAGATCTTCAAGCACTCACAAGATACTCAGTAGGTGTCCTTCCCATTTATCCAAGATGCTAATTAACAGCCCAATCTGGCAACATGGCTTATAGAAACAGTAGTGTAAAGAAACCTACATTCTTAATTCCTCTTTAAACAACTTTGAATTCATATGACTCAAATTTCTAGTTAATTTTTATTTTCATAATCACAAAGGTTGAGTACAGTATATGACGCATTTTGATTGTGTCAAAGTTATGAAAATTATTTCAACTTAAAAATAAACAGAATCTGAATGAAAATAATATATATCTCTAGAATATGCTTCAATTGTTGTACAACAAATCGATAGATAGATAGATGGATAGATAGATAGATTTGTCTGTCTTGTGAGAGGAAGCTTTTCTGGCAGATTTGAAATGCAGATACAGATATTTGAGTTAAATTGGTGCCAGTGCTTGTCAAATGGTGACAAGCCCATTCTGAAAACTCTGCTCTCCTCTTCGGATATTCACTTTATCCTCATTCCCCCACAGACCTCCTGTTGTATAACAGGATGTAGTGATTAGAGACGAAGGAGGAGCAGAAGAAGAAGAAGAAGAAGAAGAAGAAGAAGAAGAAGAAGAAGAAGAAGCAGCAACAAATGCTTCGGAATTGCCTACTATGTGTCCTCGACATACTAAATAAAACTACATTTCCCAGCTTGTTAAACTATGTTAAGGACGCATAGTTTGTGAATCCAAACACACTAACAGACTCATTCTGCAATCATTTTCATGCCTCAAGGGCAAATTGAAATGTACTGTATTTAAATTTTATTGAAATAGTGTCCTTAAGTAAATTTTTATTTGCCTTTGAGGCAGGAAAATGATTGCAGAATGAGTGTTGTCTCAGTGGAAAAAAACAACCTGTATGACCAGATGGAAAATGCAAATAACATCCCTCAATTCTCAAACGTATGAAATACTCATACAGTATCTGTTCCTCATGCTACAGTGTCCTCATTTCTAAACAGTGGTTTGCATACATTTGTTTAAACAGTGGTTTGCATAGTGAAAGCCTTCACTAAATTTAACCTTCTTTCCAAGTAGCCATATTGAATACCGTGGAATATAGTTTCCCCAAAACATTGTCCCAAAACTCTACAAAACCCTCTCCTTGCATTTTCCACAGTGATTGTTGTTTTTGTTGTTGAAATGGTGGAGCCTCTGTAGCAGATGCACTGGAGGAAATACTACTACTACTACTACTACACTATACTACTGCTACTACTAGCACTACTACTACTACTACTAAGAATGGACAGACAGCTATCACACACAACAATCACCACGGCAACCAATTCGCGGCAGACTTGCTCACCCAACATGTCGCAACAGAATTATGCACACACTGATCAGACAGACACATTCAGACAGACAGACAGAAAAACAGACAGGCAAGCAGGCAGCCAGGCAGGCAGGCAGCCGGCCGGCCAGGCAGGCAGGCAGACTGACTGACTGACTCCAGTTGAAATGTTGATAAAGAGAGATAACATTGTGTAGAGATACTAAGGATCTCTGCCAGTTTCGACCGAACCAGAATGTCTGAGAAGTGAGAGCAGCACAAGCTGTCAATCAGAAACTATAGATGACAAGTCTATCTCCTATATGATCTGTCTGTCTGTCTGTCTGTCTTTCTCTCTCTTTGCCTCTCTCTCCCTTGCTCACTCTCTCTCTCTCTTTCTCTCTCTGTCTCTCTCTGTCTCTCTCTCTCTTTCTTTCTCTTTCGTATTCTGTTTATGCATGTCTCTTTATCCCTCTCTCTGAGTACATGTCTCTCTTTCTTTCTTAAGTTGTATCTATCTCTATTTGACAAAACTTATTTACCAAAGTACTAGTTTATTTTGGAAATAATTGCAACATCTGGGAAAATCAAATTGTGAAAAAAAAGTTTGGTCAATAGTCAAACATAGAGTCGGCCATTTTGTGTGACAATAGATGTAATTATGAAGACACTTGGTTTTATCAGATCATCTGGTTTTATCAATAGAAAACAAATAAAACTGAGTTGTCATTATCATGTCTCTCTCTCGCACACAGACACGGACACACACACGGCCATAAATCCACACGCCCAAACAAAAATACACTAACGTGCAGTATACGCACGCATTCACTTGTTCCATATAAATACTTACCAGCGGAGTTCTTGTGTGTGGCTGAAAAGATAAGAAGATGTCAAGATAAAGTTAACGTCTTTCTACATTTGCACCAGTCTCCATTATGTGTATATTTGTAGCTTTATAGCTGCTTTCTAGTCAGATGGTACGTATGTCCAACTAGTTTAGCTTTGTGTGTGTGTGTGTGTGTGTGTGTGTGTGTGTGTGCGCGCGCGCGCGTGCGTGCGAGTGTGTGTGCGTGCGTGCGAGCGTGTGTGCGTGTGTGTGTGTGCGTGTACTGGATGAGCACCTCCACACGCACACACACACACACACACACACAATCAAATGCTCACGATAAATACTTTGTCAAGACATAAAGACATTAATAGTTTTGAAATATTTGTCTGTTTGTTTGTATCATACAGGTAGAAACAAAATGAAAGTGTGTGTGTGTGTGTGTGTGTGTGTGTGTGTGTGTGTGTGTGTGTGTGTGTGTGTGTGTGTGTGTGTGTGTGTGTGTGTGTGTGTGTGTGTGTGTGTGCATGAATTGCCAGTATCGCTCCCTATGGCAGGCAGTGAAACAGCTAACTATTAGGTTGCAACAATAAGGTGTTGTGAGAATAACCTTGAGGCCTGTGCTGATTGTCGTGTGGGAGAGCATGCTTGGCCGTGATCTAGAGAAGAGAACACTCCGACCATTGAAACTGAATAACAGGACATACAGGGGGGGGGGGTTGAGACACAACATCGGGCTCACGAGATATGGCTGGGGCGGCCAGAGTACAAGAGAGGGAGAGAAAGGGAAAGAGGGTTAGAATCTATTCTGCAGCGGCCGCTCTGATACATTCCCAGATATTTACCATTAGGGTTTCATATCTGCAAAATAAGGTAATTATTCAGCTTCTGTGTGTGTTTACTAATATATCATAGCATTAGACAAATGTTGATTAATTATTGGTAATTAACATAATAAAGTAATCATTGTTTTATATCCCATTTTGTGTCTGAGTGATCTTCCTTGCCATCAACGAATTCGGAAAGGTTACCTGCGGAGAACCACCCTTCTCCATTGAGGCTAAAAACCTTAACAAATTGGGGGCTCGTCCGGGATGGATTAAAGGAAGATTCAGGTAATCCGAATAAAAGACCATATTGAACTACAGCGATGGTATTCAAAGAGAGCTCTCGAAAATTTTAAACGGTGAGCAGAGCCTGTTAAAACGAATCTGCATATTGGGCATAAACCAAATTAAGAATACCGCTGTTGTGGGGAAATGTGCGTCCTAAAAATAGTATGACACAGTAAAATTATTGACGGTAATGCTATTGCATTGTATGAATGTGCGCGGATGTTACTGACGGACTATGTGTCTGTACATGACATGCAAGACGTGTTCCCCTACACCTGCGATTGTGAAGTGAACGCCGTTTCACAGAGACAATTCAGAGGGGATGATAATAACTACAGCTGATGTGGTTAGCGGAATGGATCCGTGCACGACTCGTATGGGTATGTGCCTCTACACCTGGAGATTGATTGTGGTGGGTGTACCGTCTCATTTAATAATCGATAATCAGAGAGGACAATAGCATCTGTAAGGAGGGTCCAGGCGATTCGGATAAAACGAGTGGGTGGTGCACGGGACTGTGGTATTCGGGCGCCAAACACCTAAAGGTAAGCAGAACCTGTTTATTTCAAATCTGCATATTCGACCTTTATCCAAATTTGAATACCATGGCTACGGGTGCTAGACATTCCTAAAATATAAACGGACACATAAATGTATCCTCGGTAAAAGTAATTCGAACTCAGAGGGGAAATAGGAATAAACTGATTGTGAAGGGTTAGAGTCCCTAAAGTCCAGGGGTTAAAGGCCCAGGGTTAGAGTCCCTAAAGTCCAGGGGTTAAAGGCCCAGGGTTAGAGTCCCTAAAGTCCAGGGGTTAAAGGCCCAGGGTTAGAGTCCCTAAAGTCCAGGGGTTAAAGGCCCAGGGTTAGAGTCCCTAAAGTCCAGGGGTTAAAGGCCCAGGGTTAGAGTCCCTAAAGTCTTGGAATTGGCGCGCCCCCTCAGTAGTTGACGGACTGCTGAGCCAGCTGGGTTTGAGGCCCGGAACGTGAGACACTCCGAATTTAATTAATTTAGTTAGTACTGTATGTATTGTATATTTTATGAACTGTATTTTAACTGCATTTTGGGGTGTGGTTGACGCCGGATAAGCGTTGCTTATTGTGTCAAGTGCATTCGTGTATTGTAACTGTGTTTTAAGTGTTGTGGTGTGCATTGATTGTTGTTTTGTGTGTATGACGCCCTGTGCGTTGTCTTGCGTCTTAAGTGTTGAGAGTGTTTGTGTGAATGAGAGTACGTGTAGAAAATGGAAGGGGCAATCGACCGAGAATGGAATGACGGTGGGTGTGACCGCATTCCATACTTGACCCTTAAAGTTCAGAAAGAAAAGGTATTAAGAACGATAAGAACGATAGGTGAGGCAGAAAAAAGTGAGAAAGTTATTGTGTATGTGGACAGCGTGGTCCATGAGGGGAATGAGCATAAACGAGAACCATTAGTTTCCCTTTTGTGGGAAAAAGAAAAGCTAGAATATGAAGCTTGGCTGCGCCAGGAGAGGGAGCGACCAAAGGGGAATCAGAAAACCTTATTTCATTTGAATCAGCGCAGCCATCTTAGCTGGTCTCCCGGCACATGTCCGCACCGCCATGGAAGACAATCCTAACATGCATGGAGCTGACTCCCATATGTGGGAGCATCATTTGATGCATCGTCTTGATAAGGAACTTCAGAAATCAGTCTTAACTTAGCCGAGACAAAGGCACTACGGAAGCAATTA
>JAPMUY010002152.1:0-20281 GCA_026901105.3 Galaxias olidus | reverse complement strand
ATTGTTGTAGTCGTATCAAATACAGGCGTGCGCTGTAAGAGAGGGGAAAAGTCTACAGAGATCGTAACAATGACCATTGACAGACCTTGAACAGATTATAATGTGTAGGACTGTCCTTTTAATACACAGCACATAATATATGTAATTAAGTGGTCTAATACACAGCATAAAATACATGTAACTAAATGGTTAAATCTTAACACAGCAAAAGATAATCAAACTAAAAAACATTCAGCGTATGTATATACAGTGCATCCGGAAAGTATTCATACCCCTTCACTTTTTACACATTTTATTATGTTACAGCCTAATTTCAAAATGGATTAAATTAAAAAGAATTTAACATTCTACAGGCAATTACGCATAATGACAAAGTGAAAAACGTTTTTAGATTTTTTTTGCAAATGTATTAAAAATAAAAAAATAAAATATCACATGTACATAAGTATTCACACCCTTTACTCAATACTTTGTTGAGGCACCTTTGGCAGCAATTACAGCCTCAAGTCTTCTTGAGTATGATACTACAAGCTTGGCAAACCTATTTTGGGGCAAATTCTCCCATTCTTCTTTGCAGATCGTCTCAAGCTCCATCAGGTTGGATGGGGAGCGTCGGTGCACAGCCATTTTCAGATCTCTCCAAAGATGTTCAATCGGGTTCAAGTCTGGGCTCTGGCTGGGCCACTCAAGGACATTCACAGACTTGTCCTGAAGCCACTCCTTTGTTACCTTGGCTGTGTGCTTAGGGTCGTTGTCCTGTTGGAAGGTGAACCTTCGCCCCAGTTTGAGGTCCAGAGCGCTCTGGAGCAGGTTTTCATTAAGGATCTCTCTGTACATTGCTGCATTCATCTTTCCCTTGATCCTGACTAGGCCCCCAGCTCCTGCCGCTGAAAACACCCCACAGCATGATGCTGCCACCACCATGCTTCACTGTAGGGATGGTATTGGCCAGGTGATGAGCAGTGCCTGGTTTCCTCCACACATGACGCTTGGCATTCAGGCCAAAAGAGTTTAATCTTGGTTTCATCAGACCAGAGAATTTTGTTTCTCATGGTGTGAGAGTCCTTTAGGTGCTTTTTGGCAAACTCCATGCCGGCTGTCATGTGCCTTTTACTAGGGAGTGGCTTCCGTCTGGCCACAGTACAATAAAAAGCCTGATTGATGGAGTGCTGCAGAGATGGTTGTCATTCAGGAAGGTTCTCCCATCTCCGCAGAGGAACACTGGAGCTCTGTCAGAGTGACCATCGGGTTCTTGGTCACCTCCCTGACCAAGGCCCTTCTCCCCTGATTGCTCAGTTTGGCGGGGCAGCCAGCTCTAGGAAGAGTCCTGGTGGTTCCAAACTTCTTCCATATGCGAATGTTGGAGACCACTGTGCTTGTTGGGACCTTCAATGCTGCAGACATTTTTTGTGCACTTCCCCAGATCTGTGCCTCAATACAATCCTGTCTTGGAGGTCTACAAACAATTCCTTGGACTTCATAACTTGGTTTGTGCTCTGACATGCACTTCCAACTGTGGGACCTTATAGAAACAGGTGTGTGCCTTTCCAAATCATGTCCAATCAATTGAATTTACCACAGGTGGATTCCAATCAGTTGTAGAAACATCTCAATGATGATCAGTGGTAACGGGATGCACCTGAGCTCAATTTTGAGTGTCACAGCAAAGGGTGTGAATACTTATGTACATGTGATATATTTATATTTTTTTATACGTTTGCAAGAAATTATGAAAAACCTTTTTCACATTGTCATTATGAGGTATTGTATGTAGAAGGTTGAGACATTTTTTTTATTTAATCCATTTTGGAATTAGGCTGTAACATAATAAAATGTGGAAAAAGTGAAGGGGCATGAATACTTTCCGGATGCACTGTATATCCTATATATAACCTATGCAGTGCATCCGGAAAGTATTCATACCCCTTAACTTTTTCCACATTTTATTATGTTACAGCCTAATTCCAAAATGGATTAAATAGTAAAATTCTCAAGCATTCTGCACACAATACTGCATAATGACAAAGTGAAAAAAGTTTTTTTTTGAATTTTTTGCAAATGTAATAAAAAAAAAAATAAAATATCACATTTACATAAGTGAGCCACACCCTTTACTCAATACTTTGTTGAAGCACCTTTGGCAGCAATTACAGCCTCAGGTCTTCTTGAGTATGATGCTACAAGCTTGCCACACCTATTTTGGGGCAGTTTCTCCAATTCTTCTTTGCAGATCGTCTCAAGCTCCATCAAGTTGGATGGGGAGCGTCGGTGCACAGCCATTTTCAGATCTCTCCAAAGATGTTCAATCGGGTTGAAGTCTGGGCTCTGGCTGGGCCACTCAGGGACATTCACAGACTTGTCCCAAAGCCACTCCTTTGTTATCTTGGCTGTGTGCTTAGGGTTGTTGTCCTGTTGGAAGGCGACCCTTTGCCACAGTCTGAGATCCAGAACGCTCTGGAGCAGGTTTTCATCAAGGATCTCTCTGTACATTGCTGCTTTCATCTTGCCCTTGATCCTGACTAGTCTCCCAGTTCCTGCCACTGAAAAACACCCCCACAGCATGATGCTGCCACCACCATGCTTCACTGTAGGGATGGTATTGGCCAGGTGATGAGCAGTGCCTGGTTTCCTCCAGACATGATGCTTGGCATTCAGGCCAAGGAGTTCAATCTTGGTTTCATCAGACCAGAGAATTTTGTTTCTCATGGTCTGAGAGTCCTTCAGGTGCCTTTGGCAAACTCCATGCGGGCTGTCATGTCCCTTTTACTGAGGAGTGGCTTCCGTCTGGCCACTCTACCATAAAGGCCTGATTGTGGAGTGCTGCAGAGATGTTGTCCTTCTGGAAGGTTCTCCCATTCCACAGAGGAACACTGGAGCTCTGTCAGAGTGACCATCGGGTTGGTCACCTCCCTGACCAAGGCCCTTCTCCCCCGATTGTCAGCCTTTGCCGACGGCCAGCTCTAGGAAGAGTCCTAGTGGTTCCAAACATCTTCCATTTGCGAATGATGGAGACCACTGTGCGCGTTGGGACCTTCAATGCTGCAGACATTTTTTTGTACCCTTCCAGATCCAATACAACTCTGTCTCGGAGGTCTACAGACAATTCCTTGGACTTCATAACTTGGTTTGTGCTCTGACATGCACTGTCAACTGTGGGACCTTATATAAACAGGTGTGTGCCTTTCCAAATCATGTCCAATCAAATGAATTTACCACAGGTGGACTCCAATCAAGTTGTAGAAACATCTCAAGGATGAGTGGCAAATGGATCAGTTTTTATTTGTGAATACTTATGTACATGTGATATATTATTTGCAAAAAAAATCTAAAATACTTTTTTCACTTGGTCATTATGCGGTATTGTATGTAGAATGTTGAGAATTTTTTTTTATTTAATCCATTTTGGAATTAGGCTGTAACATAATAAAATGTGGAAAAAGTGAAGGGGTATGAATACTTTCCAGATGCACTGTATATATGGAGAGAGAGAGAGAGAGAGAGAGGCTACTAGTTTAGACAGATTGTTATTTGCCGTGTGTTTAAATACAAATACTAAATAATACAAATATATGTATATATATCCTACATACATACATACATACATACAGAGAGATAGAGAGACAGACTGTTATTTGTTTGTAAATACAAATGGGCTGTAAGTCTGCTCATACTTCAATAAAACTGTTATTCTGTGCAAATACGCTGCATAGTTACTCCACTTCTCACAATCTTGCCATGTACTACATTACTACATTAATTATAGCTAAATTATCCTTAGGTGTTAAATGTTTTTCATAAGGGCAGGTCTTTACAAAACAAACAAACAAACAAAAAAGAAACGCATTGACAAAAGGGCACTTCGGACATCAGGGGGCAAACCCCCTGCCCCACCCACCCCTGCACGTGCATTACTAGATTAATAGGTATTTTAGCGGTTACTCAAATAGTACAATAAACACAACAATATTTGTTTCTTTTCCTTTTCCTTCTCTCTCTCTTTCCCAGTCTCTTTCTTTTTCTCCTTCTCTCTCTCCCTCCCAGCCTCTTTGAGTGTCAGTCCCAACAGAGCTCAGTTTTTTCAGTATGAGTCTGTCAGGCTGAGCTGTGTGGTTCAGGGAAACTCTGCTGGATGGAGAGTGAAGACAAACAAACTCAAAGAAGGAGGCCTGGTCTATTCGTCTAAAAAGTACCCCTACAACATCAACCCAGCATACCCATCAGACAGTGGGGAGTACTGGTGTGAGTCTGACTCAGGAGAACAAAGCAACTCTATCAACATTATCGTGACCGGTACAGTTTGGGATGTTCATGAAAATATAGATCACTATAACAATCAATATGGTTTAAATTAGATTAGGATTTAGAAAAATGTAGAGTCAATGATACATTTTCTAGCCTGTTATTTTCTGCTATTAAATGTTGTTGCAAATGTACATGAATAAAATCTAAAGTCACCTGAACCAGATAATTATATCTCTGTTCAAAAGTCTGTTAGTTGCACATGTGTTGTCAGATTTCTGTGGCCTTTCCATTTTGTTTAGCTG
Source organism: Galaxias olidus (assembly GCA_026901105.3). Lineage (NCBI taxonomy): Eukaryota > Metazoa > Chordata > Actinopteri > Galaxiiformes > Galaxiidae > Galaxias > Galaxias olidus. The sequence goes on along the minus strand of JAPMUY010002152.1, from coordinate 15,737 downwards.
GTGCTGTGATCCTGGAGAGTCCTGTTCTTCCTGTGATGGAGGGAGATGCTGTGACTCTGCACTGCCGATACAAGACAACTCCCTCTAACCTCACCACTGACTTCTACAAAGATGGCTCCCTCATCAGGACTGAGTCTACAGGAGAGATGACCATTCCTGCAGTGTCTAAGTCTAATGAAGGCCTCTACAAGTGTAACAACTCTGACCTGGGAGAATCACTAGAGAGCAAGATGGCAGTGAGAGGTGAGACTTATGGATATCAAAAAGTTTATCGTGGCAGAATAATTTTCTTGAATGCCCCATGAGTTCTTGTTATAAACTGTATGTTATAAACTGTGATATGTAATAAATTAGAAACAAATATTTCTCTCCAGCTCCAAGATTCACCCCAACTGTTCCACCTAGTCCTCCACCTCCACCTGCACCTCCAGCTCCCATCATGTCTCTGTCCAGACTGATCTGTCATCTAGTGGTGGCGTCTCCATACCTGCTATGTACCATCGTACTGGGGGTGAAATACCAACGGAGGGGTAAAGGTGAGAGTCCTAAGACTACACCACACTGATGTCTGATGTTTAAATTTGATCTGTCTTTAGTTAATCAGGTTCTGCATGTAGTTATATAGTTGGTGACAGCAAAGTAAAGTGTTAGTCTCTATCCCATCCTGTCAAATGGAAGGAACTCTGGGTTTACAAACGAGAGATGGGGGAATGTGTTTACAAACAATAGACGGGGGGGGGGCTGTGTTTACAAACAGGAGACCAGGGGGGTATTCCATCAACCGCGCTAATGAAATTGGAGCTTAATAGAAAAGCCTGGCTTGAACTAACTTCAAATTGGATTTAAGCCTCGAGTCGTTCCATGAACACAATTCAGCCGTTTCCAGTCAAAGTTAACTCAAGCCAGGCTTGTACAAGATGGAGAACAGAATCAGGCCGGAACAATCGATTGACAAAAAGCAGATAAAGTGTCGCAAAATCCAGAAAGAGCGGTGCTAGTCTCGTGAGAAAACCACTTCAAAGGAATTCGCCACTGACTGTCTCGTCACCAAAAAGGGCAATACTGTTGCGATTTTCAAGGCGAGGGAAAGTGCGTGGGCAAAAATTGCAGACAGATTAAATGCGTAATTTAGTAGCCTAGTCCAGCCCCTCTCAAGGACTTGGGTTCCAGAACCAGAGCTATGGGTCGAGGTGAGCCCAACTATGTCTAGTTGGTACTGCTGCACCTCCCGCACTAGCTCCGGTTCCTTTCCCACCAGAGAGGTTACATTCCACGTCCCTATGACCAGTCTACGATGCCAGGGATCAACACGCCTAGGTCCCCGCCTATGCCTGCCACCCGATTGGCATTGCACCCGACCCCAATGTCTGTCCCTGCAGGTGGTGGGCCCACAGGGCGTGGGAGGAGTTCGGGGAAGCTATGGAGAAGGACTTTCGGTTGGCCTCAAGGAAGTTTTAGCCAACCGTTCGACGGCTCAGAAAGGGAAAGCAGGGATTGGCCCAGGCTCTGTTGAGCAGGGGAGGAGAACTGCTGACCCAGACTGGGGATATCGTCGGCCGGTGGAAGGAGCACTTTGAGTAACTTCTTAACCCCGCCAACAGGTCCTCTGTGGAGGAGGCAGAGTTCGAAGACTCGGGGGAAGTCTCAGCAATATCCCTGGCATTGGAATGGCAGACCGGGGTGGTGGTTCCCATTTTTAAAAAGGGGGACCGGAGGGTGTGCTCCAATTATCGGGGTATCACACTTCTCAGCCTACCTGGGAAAGCTTATGCCAGGGTGTTGAAATGAACACTCCGACCGATTGTTGAACCTCGGATCCAGGAGGAGCAATGCGGATTCCGTCCTGGTCGTGGAACCGTGGACCTACTCTTTACCCTTGTGGGGCTGTTTGGGGGGGCATGGGAGTTTGCCCATCCAGTCTACATGTGTTTTGTGGACTTGGAGAAGGCCTACGACCGTGTCCCCCGGGGAGTCCTGTGGGGGGTACTGCGGGAGTATGGGGTACCGGGGCCGTTGCTGCGAGCCATTCGGTCCCTATATAACCGGAGTAAGAGTTGTGTCCGTATGCTCGGCACAAAGTCAAATACGCTTTCAGTGGGTGTTGGACTCCGCCAGGGCTGCCCCTTGTCACCGGTTCTGTTTGTGATTTTCATGGTTTGAATCTCAAGGCGTAAACGGGGGGAGGAGTGTGTCCAGTTTGGGGACCTCAGAATTGCTTCTCTGCTTCTTGCAGATGATGTGGTTCTGTTTGCTTCTTCAGACTGTGACCTTCAGCATGCACTGGAGCGGTTTGCAGCTGAGTTTGAAGCGGTCGGGATGAGAGTCAGCACCTCCAAGTCTGAGGCCATGGTTCTCTGCCGGAGAATGGTGGAGTGCTCTCTCCGGGTTGGGAGTGAGTGGCTGCCCCAAGCGAGGGAGTTCAAGTATCTCGGGTTCTTGTTCACGAGTGAGGGAAAAATGGATTGTGCAGCATCAGCAGTTATGCGGGCATTGTACCGGACCGTCGTGGTGAAGAAGGAGCTGAGCCGAAAGGCGAAACTCGCGATTTACCAGTCGGTCTACGTTCCAACCCTCACCTATGATCATGAGCTTTTGGTAGTGACCGATAGAATAAGATTGCGTTGCTGGGGATAGGGACGGCTGGAATTCCCTGCTGAGCCTGCTGCCACCGCGACCCGGCCCCGGATAAGCGGCGGTAAATGGATGGATGGATTTAGTAGCCTACTTTTTTATATAAAGCAACATTGACATCGTTATGATGAGACTGCGGCATCAGCAGGCTCAATAGTAGGAATTCTGAATTATGATCAATACAGGCCCACCATCTCCACAGGCTTCCTGTTGGCTGATCAGGCGAAGAGCATGCTCCACGGAAAACAAGTGCCTATCGCAACGACCTCAAGCGAGGCTGGTATTGGTCTCTTTGTTGCGCCAACGAAAAAGCAGAAATGCTCTGTAATTAATTTGTTTTAATATGGTTGCAAATAATATCATTTTCAATGTCACATTGTGTTTTAGATAGATATCTGTCACAAATAATGCAATGATTAGGAAATGGAATGCCAAAGTAACACTTATTTGTCATTTCAGTATTTTACTTTTTTAGGCCTCTGTTTAATGTGGCAACGTTGCGAACACAGGAATTGGACGTAAACACTAATATTCATGCTTGGTCACATAAATTGCGAGAAAAAGCTCTGAACCCATGTATGTTTCCGAACACGGACAGACGGTATGTGACAAAAGTGAAGCGAGGAAGAAAAGACACTTGACGGAACTGTCTTTTGGGATTTTGTTTCCACCTATTGGATTTATTTTGTAACACAGCTAAACTAAGCTTGACAATTAGCCTACTACGGAACAGGCTAGTTCAGTGGTATAAATTACCTTGGTAACTGAGCGGGGATTCGTATTAGCCACAGTAATGGAGCGGATCTCTCACAAAAATTAGCGAGATTTATCAAAATAAGCCAGGCTTTTCGCTTATCTAGCTTGATGGAATACCCCCTAGGGAGGGCGGGGGTGGGGGGGGCGCTATGTTTACAAACAGGAGACTGGGGGGGCTGTGTTTACAAACAGGAGATGGGGGGCTGTGTTAACTAACAGGAGACTGGGGGGGTGTTTACAAACAGGGTGAGGGGGGGCTGTGTTTACAAACAGGAGATGGGGGGGCGAGGGGGGGCTGTGTTTACAAACTGGATATGGGGGGCTGTGTTTACAAACAGGAGATGGGGGGGGGGGGGTTTGAACAGGAGATGGGGGGGCTGTTTTTACAAACAGGAGATGGGCGGGAGGGGGGGGGGGTGTTTACAACTGAGAGACAGGGAGGGGGGGTTTACAAACAGGAGATGGGAGCTGGGTTGAAATCCCGGCTGTTCCACTCGTTGATTGACACGTGTTATGTTTCCGTGTCAACAGCTTCGTCTGGTGAACAGCAGAGAAGCAGTGATGATGTCATCATGGATGTGGTCGCTGAGCTTTGATTCTTTCTTTAAGCAAAACTCAGCACAGCTAAAGATAAACTACTTTTTCACTTGCAATGTATATCATATCTTCTTTTACGTCAAAATACATTCCCAATGCCTGTGCTTTTAAGAAAGATAAGCTTACTCTGGAAAGTGCAAAAGTAGAAGCGTAGGTACAAATAATTGACATATTTAAACAAGCAATACTGTATGCTTATGATGCTTGTGTGTATAAGTTTAAATATAACAAAGTGTTGTGCAACAGCAAATAGAACATTGATAGATGTACATGTAAATCTCTGTGTAAGAAGGAAATGTCTGTATGCTGACATGTTGACCACAGATAAGGCAGGAAATATTGTCAAGCTAGTAACAGGAAGGAGGGATTCAAATGTAGAGGAAGGGGAGGAGAAATGCAGCAAAGAATGTCTTTTAAGGAAGTACTTTCAGAGTTGCCTGTGAAAGAGGCTCAAGGAGAAGCCATGGGGCAAAAATAATATTTAAATATCCAAAGCTCTCGGTGGCGGAGTCCCAGGACCACATCTGAGCCATAAATTAAGCTGCCTAGCTAGTGACCGACGCCCCATTCGCTCGCGAAACAAACCTGTCATTCACAAGCAATCTTGAGACTTTATAAAGCCGACTTGAGCCTATATTTTAACTCGATTAGCACACTCAATCTTGAAACTTGGTAGAGCATAATAATGCTTGTTGCTTCACTTATCTTATAATGCCGATATTGTAACCTGATACTTTGTGCTTTGTCAATAAAAACCTTTTGAGAAAAAAGTACTGGCCTCTGAGACTGACTATAACAAAGTAGTCTCCTCCTGGACCCTGCGAATCATTAGTTTTCATAGACCTTGACTGCAAAAGGTAGCTTGGTCTCCTCTTAGGCACAAAGACACACACAGGAAACTAAACCAACAGCCCCTCGGTTACTGCTTCCTGTAACCGGAAACACCATCTGCTGCTAACACAGAAGGTAAGAAAAAGAGATTGAATTATAGACATTGTCTGGGCTTGGTTAACGGTTAAGACACCAGAGCGACAGGGGAGATTTGCTTTGAGAAGCAACTCCCTCCAGGTGTTTGTCCTTGAATGCGAGTGTAAGAGAAACCCAAGGTCCTCTCCCTTTGGTGTAAAAACGGTGCAAAGTTGGGGTATAAGGAATAGGACTAGTGAGTTTCTACACAGGGGGGAAGAGATAAAGGAACGTTTTAAAGGGGCCTCCAGGCCTGCAGCTCTGCGCCTCACAGTCAAGAGGAAAAGCATGGGGTGGGCACGAGGGAGGACCGCTTTTAGACGAGGGACACATACGGGCCAAGCGAACCCACGAGGAACCATTACATTGGTTTGTTTATTTGTTAAGTGTCCACTAATAATATTTAAGCCCTTTTCAGTCGAGTTTCAAAGCTGGTCATAGTACTATTACAGCAGCTACTCTTGTAGTAAGTGACATATTTACTGCTCTTGATGGTAGGAAACATTGTGCTGCTTTTTTTATTGATTTGTCAAAGGCTTTTGATACAGTCAATCACTACTTCTGGATAGATTAGCCTTGCTGGGATTTAATGATGCAGCCTTTACATGGTTTCAGGACTACCTCTGATAGAACACAGTGCCCATCCCATCCATCCATTTTCCGCCGCTTATCCGGGGCCGGGTCGCGGTGGCAGCAGGCTCAGCAGGGTATTCCAGCCGTCCCTATCCCCAGCAACGCTTTCCAGATCCTCCTGGAGGATCCCGAGGCCTTCCCAGGCCAGACGAGATTGATAATCTCCCCGGCGTGTTCTGGGTCTACCCGGGGTTCTCCTACCAGTAGGGCGTGCCCGGAAAACCCCCAACGGGAGGTGCCCAGGAGGCATCCTAATCAGATGCCCGTACCACCTCATCTGGCTCCCTTCGATGCAAAGGAGCAGCGGCTCTACTCCGAGCTCCCTCCGGATGACCGAGCTCTTTACCCTATCTCTCAGCCTGAGCCCAGCCACCCACGGAGGAAACACATTTCAGCCGCTTGTACTCGCAATCTTATTCTTTCGGTCACTACCCAAAAATCATGACCATAGGTGAGGGTTGGAACGTAGACCGACTGGTAAACCGCGAGTTTCGCCTTTCGGCTCAGCTCCTTCTTCACAACGACGGTCCGGTACAACGCCCGCATTACTGCTGATGCTGCACCAATCTGCCTGTCAATCTCATGCTCCATTTTCCCCTCACTCGTGAACAAGATAGACATGGATTGTCCATAACTAACACCATGTTCGAGCATAGGGAGGTTCATAAGTGTACCTTGTACCAAAGCACCCTAAATGTTTGAAGTCAAAGGTGATGCTCAAGGTTTGAAATCAAAGGTTGTAGCCATAGAAAATGGTGTCACAAGGTTTGGTAATAGGTCCTACATTATTTACACTTTATATTAATGATTTACAGTATGTGTCTCTGTAAAAGACTGTAAAGTACATTTCTATACAGATGATGGCATTCTTTTTTCCTGTGCTCCATCCATGGAACAGGCAATGTCACACCTGACAAGGGAATTTAATTGTGTACAAAAATCCCTTAGAAATGTAAGATTTGTCCTTATTGAGTTAAAAACTAAATACATGCCTTTCTCAAGGACCAAAAAGTTGGATTATAAGGCAAATTGAGCGAGTTGCAGTAAAAATACTTTGGAATTTTGTTAAGGCAATCTATTGTAGAACGTGCTTTTGCACCAAGGCATTAATCATTATAAGTTCAAACGACCCTTTAGCTGAATATAGCTTCCAAGAGGTCACTGTTCTAACCCCTAGGCTGGATATAGTATTCCAACCTTTAAGCTGCATTCTTCTAACTTCACTACACCTGTTGCAGCCTGGAAAAAGCAAGGCTTGCATTCTATGGATGTAGATATAAGACAGCAGACTTTGGGTTTAGATAATCATTCTCTTTCGGGCAGCGTCTTACACGTTGTGTGAGTATGATCCTTTTGCAAACGAACTTTGTCCTTTGCAGAAGTACTATCTTGGTAAAATACTTGTATCAAACTTTATTATCTGGTTAACTTGTGTTTACAAGTTTGTTGTACAACAATATAGTGTTTGATCTCAACCATTTCTGTGTCTGTGTCTTATTGTGTTCTATTTTACTTATGTTCGTGAGTGGGTAAAGATCGGATCCACGACAATTTCACTAGATGAAAAGTTATCATTTAGGACACATGTGCTTGAACTCACAAAGAAGGTGAGGATCAGACTTGGAGCTCTATATAGAATAAGGTCATGCTTTTCACTTGAAAATAGAAAACCAATTGTAAAATCTGGGTGTTGAGGGATTGTCATGGATGACACGTCTTATCAACATTGCGTGGAAGTCGGGGACAGTACCTAAGGAGTGGCAGACCGGGGTGGTGGTTCCCCTGTTCAAAAAGGGGGACCGGAGAGTGTGTGCCAACTACAGAGGCATCACATTACTCAGCCTCTCCGGGAAAGTATACTCCAGGGTGCTGGAAAGGAGGGTTCGACCGATAGTCGAACCTCGGATTGAGGAGGAACAATGCGGTTTTCGGCCTGGTCGTGGAACAACGGACCAGCTTTTTACCCTCGCGAGGATCTTTGAGGGGGCCTGGGAGTATGCCAATCCGGTCTACACGTGTTTCAGTGGATTTGGAGAAGGCGTATGATCGGGTTCCCCGGGAGATACTGTGGGAGGTGCTGCGACAGTATGGGGTGAGGGGGTCTCTACTCAGGGCCATCCAATCTCTGTACTCCCAAAGCGAGAGCTGTGTCCGGGTCCTCGGCAGTGAGTCGGACTCATTTCCGGTGAGGGTTGGCCTCCTCCAAGGCTGCGCTTTGTCACCTATCCTGTTTGTGATATTCATGGACAGGATCTCACGGCGTAGCCGCGGGGGAGGGGGGCTGCGGGTTGGTAGGCAGAGGATTGCATCACTGCTTTTGCAGATGATGTGGTCCTGATGGCATCATCAGTCTGCGACCTGCAGCACTCATTGGATCGGTTCGCAGCCGAGTTTGAAGCGGCTGAGATGAGGATCAGCACCTCCAAATCTGAGGCCATGGTTCTCAGCAGGAAACCGATGGATTGTCTACTCCAAGTAGGGAATGAGTCTTTACCCCAATGAAGGAGTTCAAGTATCTCGGGGTCTTGCTCTCGAGTGAGGGGAAAATGTAACGAGAGATGGGCCAGAGAATTGGAGCAGCGGGTGCGGTATTGCAGTCGCTTTATCGCACCGTTGTGATGAAGAGAGAGCTGAGCCAGAAGGCAAAGCTCTCAATCTACTGGTCTATCTTCGTTCCTACTCTCACCTATGGTCATGAAGGGTGGGTCATGACCGAAAGAACGAGATCGCGGATACAAGCGGCGGAAATGAGTTTCCTCCGGAGGGTGGCTGGCATCTCCCTTAGGGATAGGGTGAGAAGTTCAGCCATTCGTGAGGGACTCGGAGTAGAGCCGCTGCTTCTTTGCGTAGAAAGGAGCCAGTTGAGGTGGTTCGGGCATCTAGTAAGAATGCCACCTGACCGCCTCCCTAGGGAGGTGTTCCAGGCTCGTCTAGCTGGGCGGAGGCCGCGGGGCAGACCTAGGACCAGGTGGAGGGATTATATCTCCACACTGGCCTGGGAACGCCTTGGAATCCCCCAGTCAGAGCTGGTTAATGTGGCCCGGAAAAGGGAAGTTTGGGATGCCCTGCTGGAACTGCTACCTCCGCGACCCGACCCCGGACAAAGCGGATGATGATGATGATGATGATGATGATGATGATGATGATGAATTGTAAAATCTACTCTCTTGTCAGTCATGGATTATGGTGGTTTTGTGTATATGCATGCAGCCCAAACAATTTTTAAGTCCCTTAATGCAGTTTACCACAGTGCTTTGCGTTTTGTAACTGGGGAAAGTTTTAGAACTCATCATTGTACACTATACAAAAGTAGGATGGTCTGCCCATAGTGATAGGAGAGAAAAACATTGTCTCTTTTTTGTTTACAAAGCATTGCTGGGCAAGTTACCTTTTTACCTTACTTCATTATTAAAACACTAATCCAGTAGTCATAGGACACGCTCACAGGACTGTATCACCCTTGAAAGCCGCAAAGTGAACACAGAACTTGGTAAATCAGCTTTCTGTTTTTTTTTTTGCCTCGAATAAATGGAACAAAATTTAACAGGAATTGAAATTAGAGCAGTTTGTTTCTGTTGACAATTTAAACTTTTACTGGAGGATTTTGGAGCTGAAGAGTGTTCTTGTTTTGGTTGGAACCTAAATAATAATAATAATAATTCATTTAATTTAGTTTTTAGTGCTTTTCTCGAGACTCAAAGCGCTTCTCACAAATTGGTCGCCAATTAATTACACAGAACGAACAACGAATGGACTGACAGCTATCAAACACAACACTCACACATATTACGACAGACTTGCTTAGGATATAGGACACACAGACCGACTCCAGGTGAAATTGGCAGTGACTAGTCAGGGCACTGGTAGAAGAATGGAGCATGTTTTTTATGGTGGGAGGAAACCGGAGTACCCGGAGGAAACCCACACAAACACGGAGAGAACATGCAAACTCCACACAGAAAGGACATTGGGTCAGGTGGGGTTTTAACCCAGGACCTTCTTGCTGTGAGGCACCAGTGCTAACCACTGAGCCACCGTGCTGCCTAAATAAAATAAAAAAAGAATATTGTACTGTATTGTAAATATTGTATTGTAAACATTTTCCTTTATTTTTGCTTATTGTTTATTTATTTTTTGTAATTTATATATTCTGCCTTTAAACATCAGGGCACTGCTGGAGAAGAGACTTGGTCTCAGTAGGTTAACCCTGAGTAAATAAAATAAATAATAAGTGGTTATGTTAGTGTGATGTTGTTTTCCAGAGAGAGGCTTCTGGGCCTGATTATGTGATGTCATAATGCAGAACAGGATGATGATGAAGAAGAAGAAGAAGAAGAAGAAGAATCACAGAACGTATTGGACTAAGTATTCAGCTGTAAGTAAACACACACACACACACACACTCACACACATACAACATATTGAACTGGGCATTCAGCTGTAAGTAAACACACACATAAGTAAACACAAACACACACACACACACACACACATACACAACATTTTGAACTGGGCATTCAGCTGTAAGTAAACACACACACACACACACACACACCTCAACATTTTGGACTGAGCATTCAGCTGTAAGGAAACACACGCACACACACATACACATATACAACGTACTGCACAGAGCATTCAGCTGTAAGTAGACACAAACAAACACACACACACACACACACAAACACACTATTTGTCAGTCACCACTGACAGTCTTAATAACTCTACGAGGTTTTGAAAAAGCCATCAAATCCCTTTCTGTGAGTAATATCTCGCAGGTGTTACTTCCTTGTGTTATTAAGGACTCTGTTGCTGTTCATGATAAAATGGATATGTGGAATTCTTTTACAAACATTTTATATCTGCTGGCTCTTTGTTTGAGTCATCCCGCGCTGTACCTTTGTCACCCTGCTCTGATGCTGCCACGAATGTTCTTCATCCGTTTAGCTTTTTACCTTTTACTGTGCAGGAAGTCCTTTAAAGCACTAAAAGCTGTAGACGCAAATAAGACTAATGGATACAGCTGATTTCATTGCAGAGCCTCTCACATACCTCATTAGTTTGACAGTGGTAAATAAGGAAATTCCAAAGATTTGGAAATCTGCTTTTTTTCTCCCATTGATAAAAAGGGGAGACCCAAAGATCTTAAACAACTACAGGCCGATTTAAAAATGATCAATCCTTTCAAAAATCCTTGAAGGTTTGATTAGTGAGCAACTCAAAGAGTTTTTATATTCAAATACATTTTTATCGTCAGTTCAATCAGGGTTCAGGAAAAATCATAGCACCATTACGGCAGTTATAAAGGTGGTAAATGACACCTCCCATGCACTTCATAAAAAACAACACTGTGCATTCCTTTTTATTGATTTGTCTAAAGCCTTTGACACAGTTGACCATAATATCCTTAAGCAGAAGCTTTTTAACATTGGGCTATCGGAGCAAGCAGTTGGCTGGTTCTCCAATTATCTCACTGATAGGTCTCAGTTCATCAAATATGATGGTCTGTTCTGATGTTTTGTCTGTCTGTAAGGGTGTTTCTCAAGGCTCTGCTTGGCCCACTTTTGTTCACCATTTATATAAATTTAACTCAGCTCAAGATGTTAAGAATGCTAATATTTATGCTGATGACAATGTTGTTTGTTGTTGTGCATGAAACCGTTGACCACTTGCAAAGTGCTTTTAATGTTGTTCAGAATACCCTTGGTCAATTAAAGCTCGTTATCAATGCTGACAAGACCAAGCTCATGTTATTTTCAAATGCAAAGAATAAGTCACAAAATATCCCTTCAATGATCACTCTAGAGGGCAAGGCATTTGAGAGGGTCAAGTCTTATAAATATCTGAGCATTCTGTTAAACGATTCTCTTACTTTTAAGTCACATATTCAGTACTTGGTGAAAAAACTTAGGCTTAAATTGCGTTTTAATTTTAAGAACAAGATTTGTTTTTCTTTTAAAGTGAAAGGGACTTGTTGCTGCTACATTTTTACCTGTGTTGGATTATGGTGATCTTTTGTATTTACATGCCTCTGCACAGGCTCTGCATATGATTGACACAGCATATAATGCTTCTCTTAGATTAATTAAAAGCTGTAAAGCCTGGACTCACCACTGTGAGCTTTACTCCCGGGTAGGATGGCCTTCTCTGGCAACCCGCAGGCAAACACATTGGTATACATTTATATACAAGGCAATTCTAGGTCTGCTCCCATCCTATTTAGGTTGTTACATATCACAGAAGAGTGCTGGACAGTATTCTTTGCGATTAATTACTTCTACTCATTGTCAGTACCCAATGCACGTACAGTGAGTGGGAAAAGGGCCTTTCTGTATTGTGCACCCTCAGATTGGAATATGTAGAATTTCTTTTTATAAATTAATGATTTGATTTCTCTTCCTGCTTTTAAATCGATTTTAAATGACCGGGAGAGTAAATCACCAGGGTGTGAATGTTTTAAATTGAACAGTTTTGATACGTGGCTTGTACTATGTTGGTTCATTGGTTATTTATTGTAGTGTTGTGGTTTTGTGTGTCTGTTTTGTAATCACGAGTTTTACTCTGTGCTGCTGCCTATCTTGGCCAGGACACCCTTGCAAAACAGATTATGAATCTCAATGGGATCTTTCCTGCTTAAATGAAGGTTAAATAAAAAATAAAAAAAACATAATTTTGGACTGAGTATTCAGCTTCAGTTGACTGCGTTAGATGCTCTGCCGCTTCTGGAGGGGGGTACGGGAGGGGGGGGGGGGTACTGTAGAGAGATATGGGGGAGAGGGGGGAAACTGTAGAGAGATATGGGGGAGAGGGGGTACTGTGGAGAGAAATGGGGGAGGGGGGGCTGTAGAGAGATATGGGGGAGAGGGTGGTACTGTAGAGAGATATGGGGGAGAGGGGGGGACTGTAGAGAGATATGGGGGAGAGGGGTTGGTACTGTAGACTTTTTTTTGTTTAGTAAATGGTTCTGTTAGTGTGATGTTATTTTCCAGAAAGAGGAGAGGCAGCTGGTTCAACATATTGGACTGACCAAACTGTAAGGCAACACACCAACACACACAGTCACAGGACCAGTTGACTTCCGTGCACACAGTCTTATACATTACATGAACACACACCAATATGAGGATCCAAAGAATTGCCTTTGTTAATGATAACTTCTGTGTCTAATACTGACAGCCATTTTTATTATAATAAATGTGAAATATAATATGGAGGCTGCTTGGTTCCACTAAAATGAGATCTATTCCCCAGTGAGACCAGGACTCTCTTCATGTAAAGTACCATTCCAATATCAATCTTATTCCACAGTGTGGTGTTTTTAAAGCTGTGCTTCATTTGTCGAAAGAAATACAAGGCGTACATTCAGATAATATAATGTAACATTTATGTTTTCCAGGACTCTTGAAACAACAGACCAAGTTTCTACAGTCTATTCAGAGCTCTTGTCTGATCAAAGGGTCCAATGCAGAGAGTGGATCTATTTGGGGATTGTATGAGTATTGTTTTATTCTGCTGTAGTTTTTAGTGATAGTTGGACACTTGTTTCTGTTCTGTTGTGGTCAAACCCTAGCCTGAGCTAGCAGACCCACCTCTTTCTCACCTTCAGAAATACCAGAACAGAGGATGTGTGTCCTCTTGAAGCTGCTAATAAACTGCTGTCAGTGGACAGGAAGGGTCTGTTTTCTACGAGTCCTAAGCAGCCCACAGACCAGTTTCATGATGACTGAATTTACTCAGACCACATCTTCCTCTGTTCTGCTGAGAAGTCCCTGGAGGTGTGAAACACATGAAAGAAAAACTATTGTTCATTTTGACAATAGATAGATTAATAGATACATTTTTAGGGGGATTTCAAATGGGTTTTAGAGAATTGTGTTGCGTTCATGGCATGTTGAACTGTACCTTTCAACAAGTAGGCTCTTAAAAATGCACTATACATGTTAGTTGTCTTGACGGTGTTTTATTAATAAATAAATAATATCCTCGATTGAGGATAATTTTGTGATGGGAATGTGATGGGGTAAAGGGGAGGGGGCAACTTTGATGACATGTATTGATCCGCAATGCCCACTGTCACAAATTATTATTATTCATAGATAGAATCCATGTTCAAGGCATTACTATGCACACTGACACAAAAGTGGCACTTCCTGTGAGCAGAAACCAACAGTGAGCAGGGAAACTCCAGTGCTGATCTCTCAGTTATGCCTTCACCATGGCTGCCCCAGATCAGTCCTCTTTACACAGACATATTGATTATTATTAGTGGGAGAAATAAGACTTTCCTCTTTCCACTCCCATTTCTAAATGTTTTACATCAGCGTAGACTATGCAGATCCCATGACAAAAAAAACACACTAAACGGTGCAAACTAACGGACTACAAGTGTGTTCTGTCAAGGAAGTGGGTGGGTCTCCCCTTGGCACCAGATAACCCGAGATCAGGTTTACCAGAGGCTTCGTTTCCACTCTGTGTTGTGGAAATGCCCCCAGCAGGGCTAACAGGGAACTGCAGCTTACGTATTCAAAACTTTAGCTTTAAAATGGCTTACTATTGTCCACACAGTTCAGAGAAGTACAAGCATAAATGTGTTAGTTTTTCAACTAAATTGAGGTAAAGTCCGGCGACATGCACTGTGCATATGCATTTCAGGTGGAAATTAACTGAATTATTTGTAAAAATAGGTATCAAGTTTGTGTATGTATTAACCACCCCCACAGGTAAATACGGCCAAAATGTTCGTCTATTCGACGCCAGTTTTGATATTTGTTAAGGTTGGATTGGCAGGACAAATTAAACGTGGTCAATATTAGTTTCGGTCTGGTCACTGGTGTGATTTTCATGAATTACCAGTGCTTAGCGTGTAAAATGTTACCTAAATATTCATGTTTGTGCCTTAAGTGTTAAATATTAGGCCAGACTAAACACAAATGGAGGTGACATAAGTATACACTATTCCTTTTTGTTTGTTTATGGATTATCAGTCTATCAAAGTAAATGTTAACTAGGACAGAAAATAAACTTAACGTGATTATTGAGTCAAAAACATAATTTTATAGGGATTTGTAGTTATACTCAATATTTAGTTATTTAGGTATTTTATAGACTTAAATGAAAAATATTTTGGACTGGACATTTAAGGTTGGCTAAAATGTACAAAAAATGCAACCTCAGCCCCTACTTAAGAAGATACGTTATTTCTATTGAACACTAGATGGAAGTGTTAAGCTGTGAATTATTTCAAGATTCCCCAAACAAAACTGTTAGCGTGCTGAACAGAGTATCAGTCTGCAGAAAGACAAGATGGATATCATATCACTGAACATCATGGTCTGTAAGTAGGCTACTCTGTATTATGGGACTAGTGTGTGTGTGCTACATCAAGGTGTGTGTGAGTAACTATATGAAAGTCTATAAGTAGACTACTTTGTTTTATAGGTAAAGTGTGTGTGTGTGTGTGTGTGTGTGTGTGGATGCGCGCACGCTATGTCAAGGTTTGTGTGAGTTCAAATTTGGAAGATAATGAAATGTTTTTAATGAGGTCCTGATTACACATTATATTATAATACTCAAAACGTAATCATGAATCTAATCTGAAGCTTGATGTTGTAAAGCAGTTATTAATCTTAAATATAGTTATTGATCTGAATCCTCCTACATTGTAATCAGTTTAACTACATGTTAACCTTACCCCTCTACTACATGCACTAGTGGTTTACAGCAGTTATTAATCTTAAATATAGTTATTGATCTGAATACTCCTACATTGTAATCTGTTTAACTTCATGTTAACCTTACCTCTCTACAACATGCAGATGTGGTTATTTACAGTAGCTCAAATTAAAGAAAAAAGCTAAACTTTGAGAAAGTTTAACACAAAAGATAATCAAATAAGCAAACATTCAACGTATGTATATATATCCTACATACATACATACAGAGAGATAGAGAGACAGACTGTTCCTGTAAATCTGCCTGTAATTCAATAAAAACTTTATTCTATGCAGTCCGCTGCATAGTTACTCCACTTCTCACAATCTTGCAATTTACTACATTACACCAGGCCATGTAGAGACCTTTAGAGGGGCAGGTGCTCAAAGCTAAAAAGGGGAACACGGAACAGAACAAGATTTTAAAAACACCAACATCTACAT